>JAMQGT020010184.1:0-11964 GCA_024447675.2 Pterophyllum scalare | reverse complement strand
ACTCATTTGCATACATTGCCAAATGGCAAAGTGTATTCGAATAATTAAATACTTGAAAAAACTGTAGCGTTAAAAAAATTAAAGCTAAAATCTTTCATGCCAACTGCAAAAGGAACTTGTGAGGTTTGTTTAACTACAAGTAAGAAAAAAAAAATTGCACTTAGGGAAAATAGATGCCCATGTTTATGGTTTTGAATGTGATGATTTGCCTTCAGCTCTTTTTTAAGACATCCCCATCTTCCCCATTAAAAATACCCCAAAGTGCAGACTCTGACAATTTGGAAATTGCAGCAGTTTGTAATGCGATTTCTGTTCTCTATCCTATGCCGGGACTATACTGTACCCTCCAACAGCGAGTTGAGCTGTTCAGCGTGTACTGACCCTGGATCGCCTCCCTGTCAGCCCAATGTCAAATTCAAATCACACAGGCCAACAGTGCAGTGCTAATCCTGCCATATCCAAGCTGCTTTCCCCATTCATTCACTGCACCTCACAGATTATACTGCAGCGGAAAGCACGGGGACAAAAAGAAATCCACACGAATGTGCTATAACTGTAACTGTAATAGTTGTGTGTCACATCGCCGCCGCTGCCAGTACTCTGCATTACATAACAGCCGGCAATTTCTCTATGAGCACAAGCATGAGGCAGCGATTATGAATCATGGCGTCCTGCGATTACACAGCCGGTTCATTAATCAGCCGAGTTACTGAACAAGCTACCAGATCTGAAATGATGTGTGCCGGTGGCTCTCGGGTCTTTGATCTTCTCAGTGTGTGTATGTGTGTGTGTGTGTGTGTGTGTTCGTACTGTGACTCCCCTGTGTAAGCTGTACTTTTACATACATTAAATATGCTGAGTAACGAAAGTAAAGCTAGTAGTGATGAACCAGTGCCAGAGGGCATCATTTCAGCATGCACTGCTTGCAGACTCAGCTCTAATAAACTGAATACACACATAGACCTAACAAGTCATCCTAATATACTGCAATTGTTTCACACTCTTTAAAAAGGGCAACAAACTGCCCACCCACCCGCAGATGCATACAGGATCAGCAAATCTGCTGCAATAAATGAGCAAAATGTTTGCAAGTCCTCCTCTTGACTTTTATGTGTAATAAAATCTACTTCTATCCCACAGCATCAAGCTTTCTTTAAAGGAGTAAATCAATCACAAACAGTCCAGGGGTGATACAAATTTTCAAAGAAAGAAGAAAATGTGAAAAAAAAGGAGAAAAAAATAAATAAATTAAACATCAGTAGGTGTGGGAGTGGGTTTTAGTGTGAAAGTAGAGTGAGTGAATGAGGTGATATCGTGTTCATCAAAAAAGTGACCGTGGCTGGAGTGTCACTAGACATGCTGGATTTAGAGGCCTTCTGAACAGTTCAAACTTAACCCACTGTCATTTAAAATGAGCCAAATTTCAGAAGAAATATTACTTCTCCTCATAGATTTCAGATGCCAATTTTTTTACATTTGTAAATAATCTTTAAAGCCTAACTCCACACTTGACACGTACCTGCAAGTGTTTGACTCGAGTCAACTCCAAAAATCAACTCCAGACTGTAAATTCCTGTTTATCACCAAACAATGTCACAACTGCATAAGAATAGAATAACTCCATTTTGTTTTAAATTGTATCTTATCAGCTAGCACGCAAAGATCACTTCCATTCTACCTTAGTGGCAAAGGTAAGCTCTGCCTACGCAGTAAAGGAGCGACTTGTACCAGATTAGTACTTAGTGTTAGAAAAATCTCCTGTGATGGAGAGCTGGAACCATCAGGAGAGGAAGTGAAGTACGTCAAAAAGCTTTGCATGTATCAATATGTTGATAGCTACATGTTAGAGTTAGTTTTGGAGTTGCTGTTTGGAGTTTCCATTCCCCCTGCAGAGCTGCACTTGACAGCTGTTCACCCTGAGGAGCATTGAATCAGCTGGAGATGGAGGGCTATATATATATATATATATATATATATATATATATATATCAAAAAAAAACAGTGTCCAGGTCCAAAAAACTGTCCAGAATTATGGTTCAGACTTGGCAGAAGGCCCATACTCATGGTAAGAAGGGAGATGGAGGAGGCACTGACCTCTACTTTTAAAGCCAGGGGCCTGTGGTACCTAGTGAGTCCAGTGGCTCCCCTGCTCTGGGCCTGGCCCCCACCCTGGCTCTGGCTCTGGGGCTCCCACGCCTCGCTCCTGTCCTAGACGCCACTCCAGCTCATCCCTCTGACCGGACTGTGAGTGACGTGGGGTGGGGGGAGGGAAGGGGAGGGAGGGAAAGGGGGTGGGGAGTAGTGTGGATGGTGGGTGTAAGGGATTAGGGGAATGGGTGACAGGTGCAGGATACAGGGGTGCAGGTGGTGGTGGTGGTGGGTGGTGATTGGAGGAGGGAAAGATGTGTGAGGTGGATTGTGGACAAAAAAGACAGAAGACAACAAACAAGGTGAGGGGACAAGAAAAGCGGGCAGGGATAACAAAAACAAAAACAGAAAATGGGTAAAGAATATAAGCTGGGGGGGGGGTGCAATAATCAACTAACAGACTACACGGTGTGGAGAAGAACAAACGGACTACAGTACGAAGAAGAGCGCAAAGAGGAAGACCAACTTAAAGATGACGGCGTATGAGAGAGATGAGAAGAGAACGAGAATGAGGATGAACAAAATCATGGGCTGAAACATCTGGCGTGGAACACAAAGAGGAACAAAGAGAGGGAATCGGGGAGGGAAAAGAATGCAAAACACTTGTTATGAAGCGCATGCAATGAGGGATACATGAGTCCAAACCAACAGCTGAGAGATACCACAGCAAACTGCAGAGCGAGAGCTAGCACGCCAAAGGTTTTCAACACATGCCCGTGCACAGCCGTGTGTGTCGTAGAAGCAGTAAACTAAGGGAAGTTGCATCTTGAGAGCCTGTATGATGCACATTGTTTTCAGACAATACAGCATTGAAACACACTGGAGTCATTGGAGGCTTCGGTCGAGCTTTTGTAGCAACATGCTAGCTGCCCCCTTTGTAGCAGTGCCCACATAATTTCTGTAAGTTTAAAACTGCTACTAGCAAGCTAAGTTATACTGAAGAGGTAAGGCATTTATCAAAGGGAAAAAAATGGTAGCTCTATCAGCCACAACAGCGTGACTTTGTATTGTTTTCACCTTGTGAATCTGTCTTGCTCGGCACAGTACTGTAGCAGGAACTCCCACAAATGCAGTTCTGAGTATTTTCTCATGTCTTTCTGCATGTCTGTGGATGGATTTTGTCAACGCAGCAATGCCTCGCAACAATGTAAGTTGTTGTCCCCAAACTTTACACATATGTAGCTGGGATCAAAATGAGGGTCCAGCTCAAGAATAGATTGGATCCATCTCGTGACCACTCAGTAAGGTGCACCAAGGGGCCTTATCATTTTAATTTCCATTTCTTGCAATTGTGAATTCGATATTTTTCTGATCATATCATGCATATGAGGCTTTTCTCTCTGAGTGATCTGTAGTTTTTAATTTGGTAGGATGCAAGGGTTTTAAGGATCAAAATATCTTTCAAAAACTCTCAAGATAATATAAGAAAACTATATGAGGTTTCTTCTGTCACATCATTACATGAACATATTTCAAAGTGTAAGCTATTATTGTTATTGCAACACATCAATCTTGTAAAAGTTGCCATGATCACAAAAATCTGCATTTTTCATTTTCAGGGTTTTTGCTTCTTCAACAGAATTAAGGTTTCATTATTGCATCATTTTTACAAACGCAAATTTCAGGTATGCCAAACTATTTAAGTAACTTGGGAGTCAGATTTAGAAAAAAAAATATTCCCACACAGAAAAATAGTCAGAATCATAACTGAGAGAACCATGTATCAAAATAAAAGTCTTGTAACAAGATAAATTACAAGATGCTGAGTTAAAGTTAACATCAGAGAATAGGAAAAATCGTTTTTATGAGTGAATTTATACATGAAAATTTTTATAATAAACAAGACATATCATAATTCCGGAGTTTATATCTTCTTCATATTTCTTACTTACACAATATACTTATACATGAAGATTTCCTGGTAAAAATACAAGAAATTACAAGATAATTACGTGAAAATGCCTGCTTTCATTCTTCTGGTAATTGCACTTTTATATAGAGCTTAAATTCTTTATTTATTACATATACATCTACTGTCTTGCTGCTACAATTATAATTTTTGCTCTGCTGTTTATTACATTTTTAAACTGTGAGATTTTCAAGCTTAATTCATTTCCCACAGTTCTCGGCAGTTGAAGGCTTTATTTATTTATTTTTTTTGGAACAAGTGAAGGTTGTTAGTTCAGTGGTTAGCTTTGACTAACCCACCCAGCTTCTCCCAGACTAATCAGTGAGTCCCTACAGGCAGAGGAGCAAAGCAGAAACAAGTCATTGGACAGAATGAGCATGGAGGCAGCTTCAGACTACTATCTCTACAAAGCACACTGGGTTCTTCAAGGGAGAGATGTTTAAAGAGCTGTTTGTTTTATTCCATACGACAGTCTGGCTGCTTAGAAATGTCATCCAAGATGTCAGCCTTATTATGCTGCACAGAAATAATGAACCTGCTTTGGTAGAATACACAGTATGTTGACATGTTGTCTTACAGAAAGCTGCAATAAAACACGGACTGAAAGCAGGATGCCAGCCAGCAAGGTTCTTCCACAGGCAACTCACACTGCCATGCAACTCTGTTTCAGACTCTTTTTGTCTAACATGTTATTTTAGTAAGTGCGCACATTTTATGGTTTGTCTCCTTGACAACACCATGGAGTAACCAATCCCACGTGTGTCTGTCTGTCTGTGCGCGTGTGTGTGTGTGTGATATGTTGTGCAAATATAACAGCTACACCATTTATGTGTCATAGTGAGTCACACAAAATGATAGCATGATGTTGCAGAGAAAAATACCGACTAAACTTCATGCAGCAATTTGTAGTGTCAAAAAAGTCAAGCTGAGTGGAAGAAGCTTTTAAACTCCTTTAGTACTTACTCCATTCACACCAAGCACCCTTTCAAGCACCCTCTGAGCCAGCTACTCTCCTTTGGCCTTGGCTGACTGGAAGCAGGGTGGCTGCAGACAGTGAGTGCATGGAGAGGGAGGCAGGCAGGCAGGCAGGGCTTCTGGCTATGAGGATGTGCATGAAGATGCAGATGTGAAAGCAGCAGCAGCAGCAGCAGCAGGAAGCGATGGTGGTGGCAGTGGGTCTGGGAAGGGGTGGCGGTGGTGCCAGTGTGGTAGAGCTGGGTGGCTTACTGTGTAGCGTGGGACCTGACACTGCGTGTTACTAAAGGTCTGGGGCTTATTAAGTCCCTCAACCTCAGCCTTCTCTTGAGGGTTTAGGTTCGGATCTTTTGGAGTCTGTCTAACCTGTTTCACAATGGCTTAGCCGTAAGCTTGATTTCCTGTTGACCAGTAAACCGTAAATGTCTGTCTGCAATAGGCTCATTGCCCCTTAGGTAACTTTTCTGCCACCTCATGTTTAAATCCAAAGAATGAGATAGCCTGTTTACACTTTGCTTTAAAATCTATCTCAGCCATTTGTTTATCATGTGCCTCTACGGTGTTTTATTAGTAAGTCACTTCCACAAGAAAAGGGAACATTAGGTTTTGATGACTGAGGGCCAGTTTAGGGAGCCATCAGAAGAAAGAAAGCTACACAAGAAAAGCATTTACTTTTAGTAAGTCATTACACCATAGTGTAGTGGTTTATACATTCACCTAACAACCCTGGGAGGAGTCGGGAAGGGTATCAGGCATAAAATTATCTGCAAAATCAAACATCTGGTGCTCCAAGCTGTGGCGACCCATTGTTAATAAGAGAGCAGCTATAAGTAGCATTTATATAATTTCAGAGGTTTTTTATGTTTGTAATTATCATTTTTGTACAGTTTTATATTTTTTTTTATAAGTGAGATTGTATTTATTTATATCAGCTATATTTGGGTACAAAGGTTAAGTGTGCTATGATGTATAGAACAGAATAGTTCAACTGAAATAGGAATTCTCCCATTATTTATTTTTTGTTGGGAATTAATTTGACATGACGCTCATACACATTTTTTTTCCCTATCTTGATACAGCAGTCAGGTGCTGAACTTTGAGAATCCTGGGTATGAGGTTAAAGGTCCCTGCGCACCAGTCAGGTGCCCAATTTGTTTCACAAGTCCTAGCATAGGAAATAAAATGTTTAAAGAACTGTTCCAACTATTCAGATCAGCTGGGGAAGCTAATTTGTGACTTGAAAACATTGCAGGACAAGATGCATTAGCATTGATACTACAAAAGACATGTGGCCTAACCAAACCATGAAAAGCTATAGATCACAATGTGTCTCGGTGATCTCGTATCAACCACTGCTCACTTGTGATTTGATTGTCCAAGACACATTTCAAAATCAAGTGTAAACTGGCCAGAGGGTTCAATAAAAGTGAAAATCAATCAAGATAAAGAGCCAAAGATGGCAGATAAAAGCTTTTGCTTTAGTTACCTTACCTGTGCTACCATTTAACCCCTACCCCACTCCCAAAATATAAGAAATGGGGAGCAAAATCTGGGCGAAAAGCATCAGCAATCAAAGTTAGCAAAGTTGGTCTGCGATGGGTCTTGGTAAAACATATTTTTTTGACCACATATCTATATTATAAGAGAGAACGGTCATTTAACATATAAACGTGCATTGGGTACTTCACCAGTAGAACACACCAACTCAATTTGAATACTGAAGGCTTATTTTAGCTGTTTTACCAGACAGTACTCAAACAGTTGCATCAGATTTAGAGATATACACTGTGAACTTGGTACACTTCCACTTAGCAAACTATGTGCATTGTGTATACTGTACATGGTTTACTAGGTGGACACATGTTGTACTGTGTCAATTTTGACAGATTAGTATTATCTTAAACTGAGCATGGCAAGTTCTGCACTTACCAGACATGAGAGTAGCAACGTTTGACAACAACGGTCATCTAATATTCGTATTCTGTAAATGTTTGCAACTTGTAAAGCTGCACATCACAAATAATATTAAATTCTTCTTTAGTGAAGACAACAATTTTCAAACAATGTCTAGTTAGCACGGTCATCCCTATCCTCGTCCTATTGTTTGAAAGCTATTTGGTGATTCCTCCCTTTCCCTTTATGCTACCAAGATGGTGACTATTGAGGGCAAGACTTGCACAATGTTCCACACAAACTTTATATCTGTTATGAGTACTATCCAGGTACTTGTAAAGCATTTCACGTAGCTTCACTTGTCAGTATGAACATACTTATGCACTCAGTGTCTTCTCTACAGCAACATTGCCGATAATTTACCTCAACCTCGACTGGTTTGGTCACAGATTCCTGTGTGGTATGCTTGTGGCAGTTCATTTAGCCTTGAGTAAAGATGAAGCAGCCACAGTGCCAGCAGAACTCCCCAAATCCTTTATCCATAGTTTCAAAAGCAGATTTTGGTTTTCTTTTCCACATTTTCTCCCCCATTTCTTACATTGGAGTTGAATGATTATAGTGAGCTTTAACTCCAATAACTCAACATACAAGCATTAAATGAAGAGAGACACTGAAAATGTTCAAACCCATCCTTTGCATCATGTTTCCTTAATGAGATGCCTTCTTTTTGGCACACTCTGCTGACTTAAGACTCTCATTTAGTTTATTTTGGCCTTAAATGTGTACTAATGACTGCACACTTAGGGGCATTCAATTCAAACCTAAATGAATTTTCACATTTGCAAATATAACACTGGATATAGCTATCTTAATTATGTCTGCTACTCAACGTAGTTTTTTGGACAATTTAATTTTTCCTGCTGCTTTTCAAGGTAATGAAGCCTTGATGTTTTTTTGGCCATCAGCTTTTCTCTCCCGTGACATGATAAATCAGGTGGTTCAATGCTAATTGATGTTCTTATGCAAAGATTTTAGAAAACACAAGATGTTTTTCTTTTTGAAAAAGAAAAAGAAAAAAACTGCCACAGACAGAAAACATCCATGTGTACCAAAAACTGTCAACTTATAGTACATAAAGGTAGAAAAGGTCACAGGAAGTCTATCCATTGAACTTACCTGGAAGTCAGTCACCAAGTCTCTGCCAAAGGTGCCAATAGGAGAGTCCCGGGACATGGAGGTGACTGTGGACAGGAAGCTGCTGGACTCTGTGAGGTTTGGCATGGGTGACAGATCATCTGTCCTTTCTCTCAGTCCTTCCCCTACGTGGTCCAGCTTCTCCATAAAGATGTGCAGCTCAGTGCGAAAAGCCTTCATACGGGTGTTAATGGTGTCCAGGACTTGAGTGTCTGGTTTGGATCCAGAAGCTGCCCCGCCTTCGAGGCTCTCTGTCGTCACCAGGAGCCTGCCCTCAAAGATCAGGCTGTCAGTGTCTGTGATCAAACGGTCCACTGTCTTCCCAAGCCTTTCTGCCTCTCGTTTCACATTAGCAAATGACTCACGCTCCTCCCTTCTGCGATTGGCTAATTCAGTGGCACTGAGCTCACTACCATCCGAGGGTTTGATGCTTCCAAACCCTGAGGTGGTTGCTGTTTTCTCAAACAGATCTTCAGAGTCACTCTCACCTCCAATAGGACCTTCTCTCTTGGGTTGAAGGAGGAGAAGTCGCCCTGCCTCCTCTTCCTCAGCAGCTTCTCGCCGGCCCGCATCACTTTCTGCATCGCTGTCTCGAGGGCTGCCAGTTCGCAGGCCCAGGTGTGCAGCCAGATCGCAGCGCTGGACATTAGACATGAGAACACGGTTCTCATATTGCAGCTTCATAACCTTTCCACTCAGCTCATTGATCTGCATCCTGGCTGATTTAAGCTCCTCCATCAACATCCCACTACTGGAGCCATTACCCGTCCCCCCATTACCAGGTTTAAACAGTACCCCCTCACTGACTTCCTCGCCAACAGGCCCAGAGCTGCTGCTTGGCCCGAACTTGAAGCGATTGAGTTCAGATGTAAGCTGCCTATTGTGGTCCTCAATCTCTGCGATGGAACGGCGCAACAGCTCAGCCTCCTCCTCGACAAACTGTAAATGGCGACGCAACTCACTGGCCGACTCCAGTGCATCGCCGCCATATGGGGATGAGGGCATGCTGGAGAAAGGCTCCCGCCCAAAACAGTCTCTTTCATACTGACAGCGAATATCTTCGTTCTCTGCTCTTAAGCTGCGGTTCTCCACCTCCAGCTCCACAATCTTTCTACCCAGAATGTTAGCCTCCTCCTCCACCAGCTTGAGGCGTAATCGTAGCTCAGCCTCTCGAGTGGTGTGAGGGCCACCGCCAGAGCACTCCGCAAGGGGAAGGGGGCTGTCCACGTCTCCGTAAACTGATTTGTACTTCTGCAGCTCCTGCTCCAGTTCATCTTTTTCACGGCCAAGCTTGGCCATCTTTTTCCTCATAAGGCCAGACTCCTCTTTGGCAAACTGGAGCTGGCACCTGAGGTCTGCACTATCCTCCTATTGAAATAAACACAATGACACAATTAAGTAAATCTGGTAATGTCCCATACTTTTGTTATTTGCAAACAAATCCATTAAAAAAAAAATCAGTATCTCTGAGTCCTGACAGTGACTTTGTAGCATCAAGCCTGTTTGTTCATATTAGGTTACAAATACAGTATATACTTGCAATTCCCAACCAGGGGTATATATATATGCAGTTTCCAACAACTGCACGGATAGATGAACTAATTCAGAAACAAATTATAAATTACAGTTAATTTAAAAAAAGAAAATGTCCACACTGAGTCGTGAAAACAAGTAGCATCAAAACAGAGAGGTCTAATCACCAATTTAATAAGTGGTTAAACTAAAAGTGAGAAACAGTCAGCTGAAAGTAACAAATTAGATCATTAAAATATGGCGTTAAATATTGCATTAAAGATCAATATAGATGGCTAGAATAATTACAGTGTTACTGCAATGGAAAGCATTTTCACTATTCATAAATAATTTTAAAAAGCCTACATAAGTAACTACAAAAACTCATAAGTAGAGAAATAATCAAATATTTAGCTAACTGTGATGAACACATGACTGAAACATCCAGGTTCTGCCTCCATAGGGATGTAAGACTGCAAAATTTACTAAAATGACCCATATACGATTACATAAAATAATCACTGCAATATATAATTGAACCCAGAAGGAAACAGCACATTTATTGGGGATGGTGTATGAAAGAACTGGATAAAACAAGGTTACAGTCAGTGTTCTGCCAAAGGCTCAGCTTAAAGGGTGCAGCTGCAGAGTTGTTTTTCTGTTATCTTCAGCTTTGGTTTCTCATTTTAAACTTTTGACTTCACAGTTATTTCTAATTTTTTTGCCTTGTTTTGATTCCTTTGTTTCCGCCTTCAGAATAATTTTTTCTTTAATTTTGTCAAAGCTGCTTTTCGCTCAAAATATGCTGCTAATCCACGCCTGTAAAGAGCGGGGGGGGGGTTAATTATTCTATTTTCACAGAGAATAACACGTTTATCTTTTAATTATTTACCTGACTTGTGGATTTCTTATCTTTAAATGTTTCCCTGCTACCTCGTCGCCTCAGTGCGGTCTGTAAAAGAACAACAAAGAAGGAACATCTCATCAGAAACAAACATCTTCACTGCTGCTGCACAGAAAGGAAGGAAAAAAAGGCCAACATTAAAGCGGACTGATAAAAGAATTAAGAAGGCTATTAGTGAGTATCTATTGATATTTCCATATATCATGATGCCAGTGTTTATACAGACAGCCAGAGTGTTGATGGCTCCTCATGACACCAATGCAGTGGAACAAATGTGTTTGCTAATATGTATGCCAACTCCCTAATGTTACGAAGACTCTGAAAAGAAAGCACATTAAACTATGTGCATGTGTTATATAACATTAGCATCATCAGGTCAAAGCTTGGTCTGACAAGGAAGTGTTTACTCTAATTCTCATTGCACGTCATGACATAATTAAGATACTGTCATGGTAATAACCTGTATTAAAGGCTAACCTCTGGTTAGCATGTCAGTCTTACTGTGGTTTAATGGAGCGGCAGATTGAACAGAGAATATGCGCAAGTTATATGATTAAACTAAAATGCCCCTATTCTGCTTTTAATTCAACTTAGAGAAGTTGAGAATTCAGATGATGGGGGTGTTCTGTCTGTCATGTCTGGTGATGTATCATGCACCAGGGTGCTTTAGATCCCATTCAGAGCTCAGTGTGACAGACGTCTTATCCCGGCTCAGCTTCAGTGACACATGAAGCATCCACAACACTCTGAGGGGAAAGCATCTGCCCGTCCAGCGGGGAAATCTGTCCCGAAAGCTAATACAACAGTAGGCATCGCACGCAAAGCCTGGATAAAACAGGGCCTTCTGCACGCCAGTTTAGTCTTACTGACTAATAAAAGTCTTTTTTTTTTTTTTTATCAAGTCCCTTTCTTACATCAGCTAAGGCTCTATCAGACTGGGACAAGATAGATTAGCACAGAGAGAGGAAACAGGAGAGGGGCGAAGAGGAGTGAGAGAGAAAGGGAGGAAGAAATCCCCGTCTATAAATGCAGAACCTTTTCCAGGAGCAGACGACTGCCCCGACAGGGTTATTTAAAGATCTGATGATCAGCTAAGCTACAGTTGGGTTTCCTTCTAGGAAGCATAACTTGATATTAATATTTCTGATGTCACAATCACATATTAGTGCTCTCTTACTTATTGAGAAATTGCTTGTGAAAACTGATTAATTTTCTAAGGCTGCACTAAAGATAAATGAGGATCGAAAACCTGCAAATTTTGTATTTTTTCATAAATTCATTTTTTGACCAGTTGCTGGATCTCAAAGTCTTCTTTTGAATTGATGACAGAAAATTCAATATTCCAATTATGCTCCAGGACTATACTTAGGTCAGAGGTCTGAGCAAACTCTATCCACTGAAGCAGACTGTGAAAAGCCTAAAGCTAGTA
>JAMQGT020010183.1:0-72549 GCA_024447675.2 Pterophyllum scalare | reverse complement strand
AAGTTCGGTGACGCCGTGGAACAACACTTTCAGTTATCCTTGAAGTGTTTCTGGCAACCCATCAGGCAACGGGGGGAGGGATCATCGTCTAAGCGTTGCATGGTCTGACCTTGGTGGGAATTTGCTGGGAAGTCCACTTTTAGAGAGATTGCTAGTGTGGCTCACTGAGGTGTGCGTTAACAGTGCCACAAACTGCCAAAACATCTGCTTTCACAGAAGTGTTCACACTGGCTGATAAATCAAGTGCACTTGATCATGAGCCAGGGAAAAACCCCTGACGGTCTGCTGCTGTCTGACTCACCAGGCGAGAGAAGGGTCCCTTCCTGAGCAGGAGATCAGTACTTTTCTGGTACTTGCGGATCTCCATCAATGCTCGGGTTCCTGGTCGAAATCTTCTCTTCTTGGGGGAGGCAGCAGGCGCCTCTAAAAGGCAGAGAAAGTTTGTTAACAGTCACCTTCATACCGGTTTAGGTATGAAATTTTAAATTAAGTTTAGGGTCCACACCATAAATAAATTAAGCAAAACATTTTGCTCTGAGAGGAAAAGCTTTAAAATAATAAACTTGTGATTTTAACTGCAGAAAAAGGAGCATGCGTAGTAGGGTTTGGCAATACAGCCAAAACCAATCATGAATACGGTAACATATTCAGTACATCATAACTTGCCCATTTACAAGACAGTTCCACAGAATATTATATCTAATATTTTAAATCAGATAGAGGTTTCTTAGGGTTACAAAGAGTCTTTTTTTTTTTTTTAATCAGTAACATGGTAACATGAAAACATTTTCCTCTAAACAAGGCTACATTAATAATGTTTTTAAACTAAAACAAAAGATCAACATCTGCTGATGCAGTTGTGGTCAGCGGTTTACATACAGTCATCACGGGCATGAATATCATTGTACTTTTAGGCTATGATGTCTTTGAACTGTCCCTTTTTGGAATGATTAGACAGCATACATGTTTAATGACTTCAAAAAACAAGACTTGGGAGTGCAAGTTTGAATTCATTTGGGATTTCCTCTAATCCACTTTAGGTTTAATACAGTTGAAACCAGAAGTTTACATACACTATATAAAAAGACACATATGCATTTTTTTCCTCACTGTCTGACATGAAATCAGAATAAACCTTTGCTGTTTTAGGCCAATTAGGATTACCAAAATTATTTATATTTGCCAAACGCCAAAATAATGGAGAGAGAGAATTTTTAAGGCATTTTTATTACTTTCTGCAAAGTCAAAAATTTTACAAACTGTTCCTTTAAACAATTTGGGACAGCCCACATGATGATGATCATATGGGACCGTGATTTTATCATTATAGTCATTATGTTTGGTCCATAATATTTTTAGGCAAATTGGAGGCCTGTGTTGGCTTGAGGTGGGATGACTCATTTTCTAAAAAGTCATTAAACGTGTATACTGTGCAGTCATTTTTTCAGCCATTCACGTGTCCGCTCTGGGATGGATTAATATGCACTGACAAAAATGCAATAATTAAAAAAAAACAGCACAAGTGGACAGACCAGAGAAAATATTCTTTGTACAGGTGGAATATAAAACTTCCTCTGACAAGCAGAGACTTATTTCTATAACTGGAACTTAGTCACTAATTCAAATGTCAGCACTGCAACTTCAGTCACTCTTACCCGGAGCTCCTCTGCGTCTGGGGGACGCTACACTTGATGTCCCTTGGGCTGGTGTTTGGGGGCGACGTTGAGGGGTTTTTCCCTTCCTACGGCTGGCAGATGAATCGTGACGCATGGCTGCAAATATCCAGGCGAAAACTACAAAAGGAAAGAAGCGCTGTGGACACAATGGAACCTTGACAGGTTAAGGACGTCATTAGATGCACAAATAAATAAAGAACAAAGCTCCAAGGTTTCTTTATAAGGAAGTCTGTAAGTAAGTCCACCTATTATTTCAATAGGTAAAGTAAGTGTTTTTCCACCTTCAGATAAACATTTCTTATCTTTGTTAAATAAAAAGACTTCTTCTTTAGCAGACATGTCACACAATTAGCAATTATTTTAAACATACATCAGGGTCTGGCCCCAAGCTAGATGGCAGAATGCTCAAATTATGGCCAAAATGATTATCATGATTATTCTGAACAATATTGAGAACATTTATTACCATTACTCACTGATTTTAGTGTAATGTTTCATTGCACATAAACTCATAAAATAACACTGCTTTCATATCCATGTTGTGTGAGTCTTCCTTATTCACCTAAATTCAGTGCATCTCTTAGAAGATAGATACAAATATTTTTTTAAAGTACCAAAACTTAACACTAAATTAAAAGAACAATGTACTGTTTTCACCTTTACAAGGTGCTACATTGATGTAAATTAATCTTTATTATGGGTGTTCCACCGTTCCCCATCAATTTCATTTACAGTCCTGGCCGAAAGTTTACATACAGTCATCGGGGCATGAATGTGGTGGTAATTTTCAGTTCAGTTCAGTTTTATTTATATAGTGCCAGATCACAACAAACAGCTGCCTCAAGGCAGTTAAATCTGGCCTTTAATAATTTAAGGTTTGTCTCCAGGGTGGAATACAGCATACATCTGTACTGACTTTAAAAAACAAGAATTAGAAGCATTAATTTGATTTTATTTTGGATTTTCTCTAATCCACCAAAAAAAATCAAATAGATAACTTACATTCACTTAAATCTTTTAATAAGTGGTGCTGAAGGTTCTACAATGTCTTTTAATTTGAAAAGGCCACAGCCTATTAACTTTCATTAGTGAGCATGACTGACTACAAATGTTGTTTCTCATAAAATGATTTGTTTGACCGCAATCACTATGAATGAATAAAAGCCTAAATATTGTGTCATATATTTAAACAATGTAATTTGTCTATTTCGTCTCAAAAATAAACAATATACCAAGATACTGCGTGCATGGCACTTCTTGAGTCTTTACGTGAAATTATTGTCATGCTCTGGGTTTTGTGTCTGTTACCGGTTAGATATTTAATTTTGGAAAAACAAACAATTCTAACACTGGCATTAGAAGAACTAAACTAATAAAATTACTCCGCTGTGATGTTGTGTCATGTTTCTGTGAAGAATCATAACGCGTTAAAACTATACCACACAAGCAAAATGACAGGCTAAAGTCTCTCAAATTTATCTAGATAATATTCACGCAACCCCAAGATAATAAATGCAAGTTAGGTTGAAGTTTAAAAAAAGGCGCAAAATCGAGGGTGAAACATTACTTGGTTAATATTTGGGGAACAAAACTTTAAGGGTGTCCTTAAAGTCAAGAACGTGTTTTTAATATTCCCTCCCACACACAAAATAACGCCTCACTAATACGGCCAAATGAAACAGAGAGCGCTTTGCTTTTGCTTTGCAGCTATTTTAAGGTATATTTTCCAGGAGCTATTTCGCGTGTACATTCAATTCAATTCAATTCAATTCAATTTTATTTATATAGCGCCAAATCACAACAAACAGTCGCCTCAAGGCGCTTTGTATTGTGGGTAAAGACCCTACAATAACACAATAATACATCACATTAATTCCTGAGGAGGTTTCATCATCATTCAGTAAGGTAACAGTAAACGTACCTGTGGAGTTCGTCCTAAGTGCGGTTTAAAAGTACACGAAGCCAAACAGACTGGTCGAGAAGCTACAAGCGCCACACACTGAAATTCAAACAACGCCCCTCGCTGGTTCAGCCAATCAGCTGAGGGGGGGAAATTCTTCTTCGTCGTCTTCTGTTTCAAGTGTAGCTCACTGGACGCTAAAGCGGCTTACTGCCCTCTGTTTATTTCGCAACGCATTTAAATTTGAATACTAAACGCATTCAAGGTGAGCGAGGATTTAAAACTGCTTTCCACCTGCTCCCAGTTCTTTACGCAGTTAACTCCTCCGATGTGAATAATACCTATCACGGAAGAGATTTCGATCTTCAGTTAAAATAAAAAATAAAATTCTTGCAATGCGTAAGAATGTGTTGCTATACACAATGCCTCTCTCACACCTGTCCTAACCTGCTCACACCCAAGTAAATTAAAATAAAAGATCAACGTGTAAAACTTTATAAACTGTGTGCACACATTTGCAGGCTCCACGGAACACTGTATTTAGACTTTATTTCCTTTGATTTTTGTATTGGAATCAAACATCACAAATATTCTGCCCTATTTCTTCACCTAGCTTGTTTATTATATAGGTATATATTATTAATTTCTTTCTTTGTCAAGTGATCTACATACTGTAAACCATGTGTACTGACACAGATAAAAATCCACCTCACAGCCTGTTTAGTGACATCAAATCTTTTATATCAGGTTCGGGCTTGGATTTAATTTCTCTAAAATAGTTAAACATTCTGCTTTTTCTGCTTTACTGCCCTCCATGCAAAGTGTCCATGATATTTCCAGCTTCTTTGCTGGAATTATATTCAATGTGCCTGTTCAGGAACTGTTAAATTAAATGTTGCTCTCCCACTCTCTGGATCCTTAGATGCATATGTGTAAATCAGTAAGTGTGATCTCTATTCTTGTGGTAGACCTGTCTTAACTTCCCCTTGTTTTATTCCCCCTGAATTGATTCTCTTATTTAGAATGGATAAATCAACTTTGGGATCTAGGATCAATCATAAGGGTACAATGTAGGGACAAACTCTTCCTCGTTCTTTTGCTCAATAGCAGTTCATCACTGCCACCTACTATGCTGGGGTGATAACTGTTTGAGAGCCATTGAGGAGAAATATAAACACTTGTTAAAGGGCAGAGAGGTGTGTGATAAAATACTCTTCAATCGAGTTATTCAAAGAGTCTAATATATAATTGAGGTGGTGGATAAACCAAGCACCTAGGCAGACTGTTTCTACAAACATTTGTGAAAGAATTGGAGCTCAGTGAGTTCCAGCATGAAATTCACTGAGATAGGATGCCCCCTGTGCAACAAGTCCAGATTTCCTCACTACTGAATATTCCACAGTCAGCTGTTAGTGGTATCATAACAAAGTGGAAGTGATTGGCAATGACAGCAACTCAGCCACAAAGTGGTAGGCCACAGAAAATCACAGAGCGGGGTCAGCAGATGCTGATGCACATAGTAAACAGAGGTCGCCAATTTTGTGCCAAGTCAATCTTTACAGACCTCCAAACTTCATGTGGCCTTAAGATTAGCTCAAGAACAGTGTGTAGAAAGTTTCGTGGAATGGGTTTCCATCGCTGAACAGCTGCATCTAAGCCTTACATCACCAAGTGCAATGCAAAGCGTTGGATGCAGTGGTGTAAAGAACGCCATCACTAGACTCTAGAGTAGAGGAGACGTGTTCTCTGGAGTGATGAATCGCTTCTCCATCTGGCAATCTGATAAATGAGTCTGGGTCTGGTGATTGTCAGGACAACTGTACTTGTCTGACTGCATTGTGCCAAGTGTAAAGTTTGGTGGACGGGGGATTATGGTGTGGGGTTGTTTTTCAGGAGTTGGGATCGGCCCCTTAGTTCCAGTTAAAGGAACTCTTAATGCTTCAGCATACCAAGACATTTTGGACAATTTCATGGCTGACTGAGCTGGCCAGCATCAACTAATTCTGTCTTTATATTTGCACAGTAGTGCACCGGGATGGGGAGGCAGGCGAAGGAGGCTGAAGGTGGTGCAGTTATGCACAACGAATAACCTGCACGGAAGAGAAGAAACTAAAAAACACAGTATAAAGACTGTCGTGGACTGGGCTATGTGCTGGGGGTTTTATAGTGGCAGTCTTCCTACAATAATATAATAATGTAACATTATGCAGCTCAGTACTTAGAAATATCTAAAAGGAAATGCATTTTAATAAATTCTTTAATAGTTCTTTAAACAAAGAGGAAAAGTTACTGTCTTCCAGCATTTTTCCGCTGTGGTCACTAAATAATTTCTAAACACCAAATATTTACCAAGTACAAGTGTTTTCTTTATTCATACTATTGTGCTGAACACACTTTATTCCAGCAGAAAATTTTTGAATTTCACTCAGTGTCCATAATCTGAACAGATTCATCAACCACATCCAGGGAGAGGGGGGTCACAGTTTTGGTGAGGACGGCGGTGGTGCCAGGCTTATACCTGTACTGTCCTTCTCTGAAAAGAAAAGACCCAACGACAAACACGCTTACTTGTGTTGCTTTTAAAAAACATGAACATGAACATTCATCTTATTCTAAAAAAAAACAAAAAAATTTCAGGTGTGTCCCCAGATCATAACCTGAGAGAGAATCAGATTATGATTCTCTCTCAGCTTGTCCTTAAAAAGCAGGTGGACAAGCAGAGGCCCAACTGTGACTAACTCAGAGCACTGAAACAGTATTAAATTGTATCAGTTTAAATACACCGCTCAAAAAAATAAAAGGAACACTCTTTTTTTATTTTAAAAAAAAGATACATTTCACCTTTATTTGCACAGTGAAGAGTGAGATACAGGGCCTGGGCCACCCACACCACAGGTATGTGGTATACATGGTTGCCTGTTCATCCACTGAGCCAGCCTGGAGCCTGAAAGAACACTTTGGGAACACTAGCATCAAGTCAGTTACACTGGTGGGATGTTGATCTGGTCAGTTAAGTAGCAGAGGGGGTTGTTAATCAGTTGCTTCAGCTGCTTTGGTGTTCATGAAATTAACAGGTGCGCTAGTGGGGCAACAATTAGACAACCCCCAAAACAGGAATGGTTTTACAGGTGGAGGACGCTCACATTTTCCCTCCTCATCTTTTCTGAGTGTCATTTCACTAGTTTTGCATTTGGCTAGGGTTAGTGTCACTACTGGTAGTATAAGGTGATATCTGGACCGTTGTACAGGTAGTCCAACTCCTCCAGGATGGCACATCAATACGTGCCATTGCCAGAAGGTTTGCTGTGTCTCAGCACAGTCCCAACAGCATGGAGGAGATTCCAGGAGACAGGCAGTTATTCTAGGAGAGCTGGACAGGGCAGTAGAAAGTCCTTAACACATCAGCAGGACTGGGATCTGCTCCTTAGTGCAAGGAGGAACAGGATGAGCCCTGCAGAGCTACAAAAAGACCTCCAGCAGCCATTGGTGTGAATGTCTCTGACCAAACAATCAGAACAGACTTCATGAGGGTGGCCTAAAGACTCAATGTCCTTTAGTGGGCGCTGTGCTCTCTGCCCAGCACTGTAGAGCCCAGTTAGCATTTGATATAAGATTAAATAAAATATCAGAATATCAGAATTACCACTGGCACCCTGTGCTTTTCACAGATGACAGCAGGTGACACATGTGAAAGAGCAGTGAAGAACATTAAGCGATCTCTAACATTGTTCAGCATGACTGGTTTGGTGGTGGGTCAGTGATGGTCTCCAATGGAGGGACGCACAGACCTCTACAGGCTAGACAACGGCACCCTGACTGCCATCAGGTATCAGGATGAAATCCTTAGACCTACTGTCAGACCCTACGCTGGTGCAGTGGGTCCTGGGTTCCTCCTGGTGTACGACAATATCCAGCCTCATACGGCGAAAGTATGCAGGCAGTTCCTGGAGGATGAAGGAATTGATACCACTGAGTGGCCCCCCCACACTTGCCTGACCTAAATCCAATAGGACACCTCTGGGACTTTATGTTTTGGTCTATCCGCCGCCGCCAGGTTGCAACTCAGACTGTCCAGGAGCTCAGTGATGCCCCGGTCCAGAACTGGGAGGAGATCCCTCAGGACACCATCATCTCATTTGGAGCCCTGACATTGTCAGGCATGCATACAAGCATGTGGGGGCCATACAAACTACTGAGTACCATTTTGAGTTGCCGCGATGTAATTTCAGCAAAATGTTCCAGCCTGCTGCATCAATTTTTCACTCTGAATTTTGGGGAGTCTTTGAATTCAGCTTCTGTAGGCTGATCATTTTCATTTCCATCAAACGATGTGGCATCCTTCCATTCCTACAGCCCATATCAGTATGGATATCCAGCATGATTTGTTGCCATTGAGTGTTCAGAGTGTTCCTTAAATTTTTTGGAGCAGTATATTTTGTTATTACTATCATGCCAAATTTAGTGATCATGCCAGTCTTTTTTATCCATTATGAAAATGCCAACATGAGGGAGCGGGCACATTTGATTGTGTGACCAGTAGCAAAACAGAGATGACAGATTAACAGTGTAACTGAATAATGGCTCACCTTTTCCCCTTCATTGTGGGCTTGTCATAGCCACGCAGATACTCCACTCCAGCTTCAGTGATAATACATAAGTCCACGTTGCTGCCTGAACCCAGGTCACAGAAAATCCCTGCAGCAATGGCATCTCGTACTAGCTGCTTCGCCTCTTCCAGCTAAAGACATGTTATTAAATTTTAATTAATTTTCATTTCTGTTGAAATTATTTCTTCAATTGTTAATAATTGCAGATATAATTATTTATCTCATTACACAAATCTTGAGAGGCAAGCAGACAATACCTCCATATTTGGTTTGAATCTGTCCTCAAATACAGACACAGCAGCTGCAGCTCCAGAGCCTAAAACCAGAGTCAATTATATTATTATTATTAATAATAACGGGGTCTTTACCTTACAATATTAAGTACCTTGATTGACTGTTTGTTGTGATTTAGTGCTATACAAATAAAATTGAATTGAAATTGAATTAATGATAATAATTTTTGCTAAGCAACAGTTGCGTTGGGATGCTGTGTGAAATGCAAATAAAAAAACAAATGCAATGATTTGAAAATCTCACAAAAAGGATTTGAGCTGCTCTCCAGTTCTGAGCCAAATGTTTTCAGTTAATCAAAGGTCCAAACTGCTGGCAGCCAGAGGACTCTACTGTGGCCATGGCTCAGGACATAGAGCAGGTCACCTACTAATCAGAAGGTTGGCAGTTCAATTCCTGCCTGCTCTGGGCTGCATGCCAAAGTATCTCTGGGAAAGACAGTGAACCCCAAGTTGCTCTCTGACGCAAGCTGTGTCTGTTAGACAGTAAAAGCACTTAGCTTAGATTCAGAATGGAAGTGCTTGTATGAATGGGTGAATGCAAACGTGCTGTATGAGTGCTCAATTAGAGTAGAAAAGTCCATTAATATGAAGCTATGCTGGTGTAATGGATGCAGTTTAGCATTGTCTTACTGAAATATGTTCCCAGAGAAAGATGCCACATGGATGAGAGCACATGTTGCTCTCAAGCTTTCAGCATTGATGGCAGTTTTCAAGCTTCCAATTCTACAGATACAAAGAAATGAGCACTGATAACAAGCCGAACAGTCCCTCTCCTTTTCACTCCGGAGGATGCAGCGTCCGTTTCCCAAAAAGAAAATGCAAGTTTGATTTGTCTGACCACAGAGCAGCTTTCCACTTTGCCTCCGTAAGCTTTAGTTCAGAGAGGACGACAGCGTTTCTGGATCATGTTCACATGTGGCTTCTTCTTTGCATGGTAGAGCTTTAACATGCATTTGTGTGATTTGGGGCCTTGTCCCTTGTGATTTGAGACTTCTCCAGATTCTTTTGATATTATGTACTGTAGATAATGAGATATGTCTTTGTTTTTTGAAATGTTACTGCCATCAAATTCAAAATGAGCTAATGCAGTATTGTGCAAAAGTCTCAAATCACCCCTCGTTTATTTTTTTGGTTATGCTTCTAGAAAGACAGAATGGTTTTGACAAATAGTTCTCCAGGCAAGTTGGACATTGGCTGTTTTTTTCACTCTTTTAGTCCAGTCCTTGTCCCTGAACACTGTCAGAGGAAGGTTTTTTTTGTTTAAGCCACTGAACACTGACCTTTGAGTCAGCCAAGCATACAAAAAACTTAAGGGATGAACCAGTTTTGTGTCTACTAATTACAGAAAGTGTTATAAAGGACACATTTTAAATTGTGCCCTTATGGACTTTGTTATTAGCAGCTTGTTCAATTAAATTCAATGTAGTATCGACAAATATGGAAGACGACTCCCCATTAACATGAACAAATAATGATTCACACGACTGCAGCACAGTACCTTTAATACCAACGGCATATTCTAATCCCTGTACTAAAATATTATTGGACAACAGTACTGGACGGTACACTGAGGTCTAGCAGGACAGGGACCGATATGAAAGAGATGAGTCCACTGTCTAATGCTGTTTCTGTACTGTGATGAATTCTGAAAAATGACAAACTCTTCAAATAAATCATTCCTCTGCAGATAAAGACCCTACAATAACAGAAAGAAACCCCCAACAATCAGATGACCTAACTATTTGCCAAAGCGCATCCTTTGTTCCCACTTTGTTAATACAAAGATAATACAGTTTGACTGGCATAAAGTAATAAACAACAAAGTGATTCCCAAAGAGCTATTAGCCAAAATTTTGGCATATCTTGTCATACTGTGCAGTGTGTTCTTAAAAAATTTTGAGGAAACTGGACAAGCAGAAGACAAAAAAAAAGAGAGAAAAAGAAGAAGTGTCAGTCCTAAAGAAATATCTATAATGAACAGTATCTGAAAGTCATGACTTGAACTGGGAAAAAAATCTGGGGGAAAAAATCCAGCAAAGACCTGACACAGGACCTGAGAGATGCATCTGGCACCTTCAGTTGATCCAGCTACTGTTCACTGAAGACTCATCAGAAATGGTCTCAGTAGATGGGTGGCTGTCAAGAAGCCATTCTTAAGAAAGGGAACGAAGGGAGAAAATGCTGAGGTATGCCAAATTACACAAGAACTGGACTGAAAATACAGCAAGTGCTAACAGATTTTATGGAGTGATGAGTGCCAATTTGAAATTTTTGGTTCAAATCGTCATCAGTATATTTGGAAGAGGTCAGGAAAGAGTGTGGCAGTGAGTGTCTACAGCCATTTATAAAACATAGTGGAGGCTCTGTCACTGTTTGGGGGCTGCTTTTTTAGCCAGTGGCTTTGGAGAGCTTGTCAAAATTGATGGAAAGTTTTTTATTCATATTTCACACAGAGTTCCAACTTTTTTGGAACCGGGATTATAAATGAGCAGATTTTCTTTCTAGAAAACTTACCCCAGACATCTGCTATGTACATTCTGTACATATAGTACACAGTACACTATACATATACATACCCATGGTGAGGAAAGGCAGTTTGTCATAGGAGCCATGGGGATAAACACTGTACAGATGAGCTCCAGTGACATCAACTCCTCCAACAATCAGAGATGACCCCACGTGACCCTGGTACCTGAGAGATCAGATAGCTCACATTACCACATTATCCTGTTTTCTTTAAACGTGAGAAATAAGGATGTGCAGATGTAAATAAATAAAACAAAATCAAAAGAGTAAAAAGACAGAGTATATGAAATGTTTACCACAGTGGTACTAAAATCTGAATTTTAGTGAAATAAAATTCCATTACCCTTGTTTATTTTCCCAAATAATTTAGCTTTACTCCATACTTTTTTCTCTGGTTGTCCGTTCCCCCAGCCGTAGCGGCTCTTTGCCCCACTCGTTTAGCATCTAACCAGGACTCACGCTGTTGCTCTCACCTGAACAGCATTTGTTTCAGCTGTCTTGTTACCATGGTAACAAGTGGTGGGCGACCAGTGTTGAGCATGTGGAGCTCCACGTTAGATGCCATGATCTGTGTAGTTACCTCTGCATCCGCAGCAACACCAGCTCCACAGCAGCTACGGGACATACAAAATACAGTTTAACACGTCAAACAATCAGCTGTTTGATGAACATGGCTTAGGTATCCCTGATTACATAAACAACATATTTTTATACTCCAGTTAACTATAGTTTATTTAAAAAAGATAAAAAGCTCAACCTCATTCTGGTCACTAGTAATCTACTAATTCTACTCCATGCTTACATGCTCAGTTGGTGCCCTTGCAGTGAAGAGGCTACAACAAAGTAGAGGCTATATGATGATTTTCACTGATGATGAAAATTTATGTCACTTTCACACAAGCTCAAATCTCATATACTTGTGGAATTTTAACTGGTGCAATGATATATTTTTAGATGTGAGGAATTATACTGCTTTCCAGCCTTTGGATGCTTGATGGGCATGTAACTCAGTGTCATGATAGATGATTGGTAGGTGTTCTACTTTTATAACTAGACAATCAGGCATCACCTGATTTTTTTTATGGGTTGTCAGATTTCAAGCTGTATCAAAATCCAAATCTGATAGTAAAAATAGTCTAAAAACATTGTTTTAAAGAGGGCAAGAGAGAAACAAAGAGAAATCTGAAGCAAGAAAAGAAGCCATATAGCTGCTGAATCTGCCTTCATGTTGAAATTTAACTCTGTGCTCCCAAGTGGACCATTGCCAACTGGCTAATGTGCAAAATATAACGATGCATGGTGTCCAGGTGTGTGACGCCAAGGAAGGTGTTGGTTTGCTCTGGAGATGTGCAGGGCACTTCATGCCCTGGAACTGGGAAAGTGTCAGACACAGGAGGACAGAGGAGTAGACATGGGAACTAAGGAGGCACTGAAAAGGTATCTGCAAGCTCTAAAGCAAAATGCAAATGCTACTGCTAGGAGTAGTATCTCGAAAGCTCAGTGGGTGCGTGAGAAAGGATACTCCTGGGTTCAGGAGGC
Organism: Pterophyllum scalare; assembly: GCA_024447675.2. NCBI lineage: Eukaryota > Metazoa > Chordata > Actinopteri > Cichliformes > Cichlidae > Pterophyllum > Pterophyllum scalare. The sequence goes on along the minus strand of JAMQGT020010183.1, from coordinate 60,008 downwards.
TAATAAGACACAGAACAGGTTTAAGTTGGAGGCTAGCAGTCTGCAGACTGTCTGTGCAGGGTTGGCATTAGGACCAATCTGTTTAAAAAATACTAATATAAAAAGTTATATTGAGTTTAAAAAAAAAAAGAGTGAGGACTCAATTAGACTTGTCCTGTGAAATTAATTGGCAAACTTACTAGATTTTTGGAGCGATATAGTGAATTTTCATGCAGTTCTTGTCAGCCACCACCATGTCATCTGTAGCTCTGGTATCTGCTCCCAGGATCACTCCATCCTAAGACCGAAAGGAAGGAAGAGGAAATAATCACAACGCCAGGTGGATGGCAACCGAATAGACTGCACATAAGGTTGTAAAAGTATATTATAGTCAACACACTTTATTGTTTGTTAGTTAGCATTAGCATCATCCTCAGGTTTAGTTATGCGTCCTGGGGTCCTCCACACTCAAATCAACATCCCCAACACATCAACACAAAACGAGCCAGTCCTACTTACAGAAATATTACTTATCATAGAGAGAACATGAAACTACTTTGCACACCAAAAGAAACAGTAATCAACATCTGGACTACACATTCATACAGGAAAATAATTATTCTAATAAACATTTCTTATCTTCCGGAATAATTTCTGTTTGATTCTGCATCATTACATACGTATAGTTTAGTTGTCACAAAATCAGGGTTATAAATTTTCACCCATAGTCACACTAAACATAAACCCTGTCTTTATTATCCAAACAATTTCCATTACAGTTCTTACTGGTTTTGATAATACTGTATTAACAAATATTTAAACTGACCTTTAGCACTCTGATGTATAAGCTAAGTTCCAGCCTATCACAGCGCTGTAAAGGTCCTATTCCCTTTTGGAAACTGTGTTTACTAAGTATGTTGACTAAAATGCAAAAACAGGCTTTAATAGAATACATTTAGGATTCTGTCTAGTTACATATAGGCTGACTGCTCTGAACCCGTTAACCAGCTCAGGTTACCATGCATGTAATTCACATTAGCTCTGTAAGAGCATTGTAATGCACACTGTGCAGCTTTATTTGGAGCTCCTTGTAACTTTGTATTTCTTTTGCTGTGACAGAACAAATGCACTTAAAACCTCATTTATAGCCTCTGGTGTCATTAATTTGAAACCTCTTTTCACCCCTGACAGCCCTCTACTCATTTTACTAACAATATCATCAACATTATTTTGACCATGTTAACTTACAATCCACCATTAGACCTAATAATTTTGTCATGCACTTGTTCAGTAAGAATGTTATTAATGCTCAGTCTGAGCATTTGTGATGTTTTTGATTGATTCCTTGCTCAGTATCACCATACACTAACATTTAGCACCAGTTTACTATCGGTCACCCAATCTTCGTGTTGAGTCATTACCAAGCAGTCTCAGCCTGAAAATAACAATGGACCCAAACAGCTACCTTGAAGCCCTCCACACATCACGTTTCTTATCTTTGACATGCTACCATTAAAATAAACAGTCTGCTTATGATTTGTCAGATAGCTTTATAACAATTTCAATGAAGCCCCAATAAAAGCATAATTAGCCAACTTATTTAGTAACAGACTTCCTCCAGCCCACATTGCCAATCATTTGTCACTTGTATCAGTGCTGTATGAGCAACTCTGTAACCACGCTGCTAAGCTGAAATGAAATTATTCAAGTTCAAATAAGTCTTTATTTGTTCAAATGTTACTGGCAACAAACTTATCGGACAACTATTTACACCCGAAAGTGGCAATGCAATCCACTAATCATGTGTTAGATGTTGCGCACAACTTTTCATTTAGTGAGCATTCATTCGTATTCCAGTCAATATTTAAACCTCCTAAGGAATCAATCTAATTATCATGATTAAACACATTATCTAACATTTCACACAGCTTATCTAAGAGACACAAAGTTGCATTAGGAGGTTTGTAGCAACCCCCTACCAACAAAAGTTTTAAATATGGTAAATTAATCTGTACCCAAAGCAGCTCAATCTCAGCAGGCATTAAATCATACATGACTTCAGCATGTATTTGATCCTGAATATATACATCTATCCCACCACCATGATATATGTGAAACCCCCCCCGAATACCTACAACCTCATTACTGCATGTGTCAGTCAAGTGAGTCTGATCCCACTAACAAATGAATCCTATGTGATAATATGTCTGCAATATCTGCCACCTGATTTCTTAAACTACAGATATTCAAACGAGCTCATTTTTAACCCTTCAACTTTAATTACAATCATAGGTTTTTAATTTATTTGTACTTTATATTCCCTTTAATTTTTGGACTAGAATCAAAATTAAACCCAACATATCCCCCCCCTCACAAATATCACAACACACATGGCATTCAAATACGGTTCATCCAGCTATTTAACTCACAGCAGCTCAAACAATCATCAAGCAACGTAATTTAAGGTGGCCGCTGCGTCACTCTTACACATGCCCGACAATTTAAATCAGCTTCCTGCTTTATTACAGGTGTGTTCCAATAGATAAGGCTGATATCAAAAGCCTACAAATATCTCAAACATCAGTGCATCATTTTAAGCCACTGGCTTTCATCAGTCTGCAATTCTTTAAATAACACAGGTGACACATCCTCACCTTGTACACAATCCCAGCGATGGTGGTCCCTGTCTTTCTGGCGTTAGGCGCTTTGTAGCCAGCCTGAGACAAAACCGGACTCCAGGACAGCATTACCTGGGAAAGATAAAATCAGCAAAAGACAAACGGGAACACGGAGACACTCATATGGAGCGTGAACTGGCCGATCTTTCTGCGAACTTTTATTCCGCCATTAATAACGTAAAACTATTGTTGTAAAAACTGTTAAATGCAGTTTCTTTACCTGCGGCTGTTCTCAAAGGAGAACCCTCCGTTCTGTATCTCATAGGAATTGAGACTGTGGAGCATATTAGGTGCTGATTATAAAAGAAAGATTAAAAGCCAAAGAAAAGCCTTGTCACGCTGTGCGTCAGACTGTTAGCGCTTAATTTTACTTTCGCTTCAGAACAAGCCCAGCCTCTCCACTGTAAAAAATGTCCACATCAGTCTGACACTTTCTGATTTGTCTCATTTGTCCACGAAGTGTTATTTGTTCCAAAGACTCATTCATTTCTAACGAAAGTGCGTTGTCAGTACAGTACAGATATTTGACTTCTCTGAGTATTATTTTTAACAGTCATCTCTTGAGCCACTGAAACGAACTGTTGACTTCAGTCTCCTCCTCACTGTACAGCTGTGCGGAGGAGAGCGTCCTGTGCTCCCGTATCACTGATGTGTGGCAGCTGCTCTGCTGCGGAGGACGTTCTGCAGAGGGCGGTGAAGGCTGCGGAGAAGACTGTCGGAGTCGGCTTCTCCACCACCACGGACATTTACACCTCCAGATGCATCATGAAGGACCCCACACACCCAGCGCACAGTTTTTGCTCCCCTGCCCTCAGGCAGGAGCATTAAGTGCAGGACCACCAGGGACAGCTTCTTCCCCGAAGCTGTTGGACCGCTGAACTCTGCTGGCGCTCTGTAGGGTACTGCTCTCTCTGTCAGTCTTAATACAGCACATACTTATGCTGCTGTTATTTTGTCTTGCCTCACCATTTTATCCCACATTATAATGTTTTTATATTTATTTTGTTTATTTGTATATTTGTTTAATTTTATATTTCTTTTTTAATATACATCGATATTGTTTTTATAACAACTACATGGGCAACATTGGGACCTGATGTGAACGACAATGAAAAAAAAAATCCTTGAATTGCTAATCAGTGTATTACAAATCAACTGCAAAGATGGAACCTGCTCCTGGAAGCTTAAAATGTCAGTTTACATGACACATCAGGATACAAGGATCGTATTTTGGTATTCTCTGGTCTCTCTTTTAGCTTTTTCAAAAGTTAGGCCTCAGGCCTGGAGAACTGTTAACCACTTGACAGTCACTGGTCAGGAGCAGGTGTTAAAGTGGGCCAGAACAATCCAGAATAGTGTTATGGCACCTTCAGCAACTTAATCTTATTGGCAGAATAATACATAATACTGAGTTCATTTTTCATGTCCTACAGCCCAGCCTTGTTTCCAGCTGAAGGCATGGAGAGACTTGCTCAGTACTAAGAAACTGAAATCACACGGTCTCCTTACACCCCAAGCACACGCCTTTTTTCTTCTCATGGTGTGGGTGTCCAAGTTGTGTTCACAGTACTTAAGCATCTAGCTATCGCTATAGAAGAGGAGTGAGTATTGCATTTTTATTTTTTAGGTGGAAGGTGATTTCAGAGGCAACTTTTCAGTCAGCTCAACAGATAAACTGTTTCAGTGCAGTGTTTGTCTCACATGTGGGCTGTCAGGGCTTTGCAGGCCAGTCTGTCTGCAGGGCCCTGACCCAGTCAGGCAAATTGCAGTAGCAAAAGAGGGCCATCAAATCAACCACGGACGCCACAGAGAGCCACAGTCTAAATCTGTCATAAGGTAATTTAAAATTTAAATGACTAATCTTGTGGCCGCAGCCGTCTCTGGAAGTAAGCTTAAAGCTGCTTGACCAGGAAGCCACTGAAATCTGTATGGGGTCAGCGTTTTGATGTGAGCCTTTGGACTGATATGAGACCAGTGTGCTCAACAAGCTGCTGGCTCTGCTTTGCTGCTTTGAAATGAATCACCAACTACACTTTGCATAGAAACACAGCTAGCATGTTTAGAAATGAGCCCTCTGTCATTTATCTTGTAACAGACATTTTCTCATACCAGCCAGCCTGGCAATGCTCTGTGTTTAATCATGGATTGTGACACTCAGTCTTTGCCCTCCCTCCTTCCATTGCTCATATGCATGCAAGTATGCACGCATCAGCGGTGTTTCGTGACTTTTGTACAAAGGCAAGCAGAGACTTGTATTCTTTCACATATGCTGACAGGCTCTTTCTGGACGTCTTCACCTTTCACCACTATAGTTATCTAAATATTCCTTTAGTAAAACTAGTAATAAAACACTATGAAAACACCTCAATACACAACTGTATTATTGGAAAATTGTTCATATAGTACTAAAAGTAAATGCTATGTCCTCCAGCAGGGTTCTAGCCAGGTGGTATGGGAGGGCCGCTTGCTAACGGTGACCATACATCCATCCATCTTCTTCCACTGATTGAAACTACAGAGGACAGCAGTAGTGGTGTGCAGATTGATCCCAATATCGATAATATGGATACCAACGCTGGTATCGGTATTGATCAATATCAGTCTAATGAGATTAATACTTTAGCTTCAGTTTCTCTCCTGTATGCAGTGCTGCGGCTTCATCAAAGAGGAGAGCTGACTGTGTCACTCCTGTCACAGCACAGAGCAGGCACACTTTGCTCCTCCCATCCCCAGTGTTTTGTTATACCGTCATGTGACAACATTTTACAGGGGGGGGGGGAATATGCTATGAAACTTTTAAAGCAAATTTAAGTTTTGTACAGCTTGTTTATTTATGAAAAAAAAATCTAGAAAATTGGTGAATGAAGGGATATTACATTTTGTACTTTCTGAAAAAAGTTTGCATTTGTTCTTGAGTGATGATTTTGTACACTTCATTTAAGAAAAAAAATCCAGACAACATATGGGGAAAATTGTTTTGTTAATGTTCTATTGTTTCAGAGCTATAACTTTTTGATAAAATATTTTCTACTTGCCTATAAACTTTGCCCAGTTCTACCCAGGGTTTTAACTAATTAATGAGCCAAAAAGGGGGAAAAAAACTCAAACAACTTCATAAAAATGCTTCATAATTAAAAAGTATCAGTGATACTGGTGCTGTATTTATTGGCATCGGATCGATACTAAATCTTGCAGTAGCGCACACCACTAGACAGCAGGACATGATTTCCTCGTGGCGGACGCTTTCTGATGACATCATTTGAACAGACAGCTTTGTAAATGTGTTATCCCAAACCGTGGCAAAAGGTGGCGACAAAGAGCAAACCTTCTCAGAGGAAGGTTTATCTCGTGCTAAACTGCAAAGTAAAAGTAATGTAGCACTTGTTTAAGGCAGAGAACAAAATACAGAGACACTCAGTTTAATAATATAACTTTATTTATACTCTAAGACTTAAAATCTTTTAAGAGCGATTCAGTATGACAATCACAGTCAACAGACCAAGATCAGCTCAGGTAAGGTTCTCTCCAAAAGGACTGCACCCAATCACTGCAAAAATTGTGTAATCATCCCATGAATTGTGTAATTCATAACACACCACTGTAACCCAAACGGATCGCCACACTACTGGTCTAAATCACTCCACTGCAAAACACCACAGAGGGAGAAGGGGAACCGTCCCTCACAGCTCTGGTGCTGCTTCCTAAAATTATCAGACTGGTTCCATATATTAAAACAGTCAATTGACCCTAAATGAGTAAAAAGTCACTTAGCTGCCGGTCTGGTGACAAGACCCCCGTATGGGGTCTGAATATAGAAGACCCCCTTGGCTTCAGGGCTCTTCTCCCAAGATGAAGGAACTCCAGTTGCACTGTGATTCCAATGGACAGGGGAGGCCCCACTCCAAACAACTGAAACACACTTCAGTCAGGTCTAGCCACAATGTCTGGCTGGAAGGGCACATCTAACCCCCAATCCCTACCTACCTAAAAGAGGCGACTAGCATCTCCTGCTTAACTGTCTTCACCGCCGGCAGCGCTGATCACTGCGAACAGCACCCTCCCACCTAGTGCCCAGCAACAACACAGAACCAAGGAAGCACCCCCCCCCCGCCATCAGCTCTACACCTGCTCCCTTTTATCTCCTCCACAGGTGAGTTCAATTACTCCTCATTAAGTCCTCTGCTGTGCCAAAGGCCCTACTATTCATCACAGTAATAATGTTGGACATTCTTATGAAGTCGAAAAGCTTTTAATTGTAACTGAATTGAACATACATGATATGTACAAACATACTTATTTAATAACAAACGTGGCTAAATTCTAGCTTACACCAATTAAATTAAATACGAGAAAGCACGAGAGGATCTTACACAACTTTGAATAGAATTATATCAGCAAAAAGTAACAATAACCAGAGAACAGAAACAAAAACACCCATACAGAGAGAGAAAGAACAAAAAGCAAGGGGAGCACTATATTTAGCTTGATGAATCATGGGAAATATCATTCATAAGAGAATACAATTTTGATCGTTATGAGATTTTCTACGTTTTAAGGATTTCTTACATAATTCAAATTCGTTCTTAAAATAATTAAAATCACGGGGACATTTTTGTATTCAGTTTTTGTGCATGAAGAATTTGGCCAAACACTAAATGACATTGATACAGATTTCATCTTTTTTGTTTCCCAAGATTAAACCTAAATTTATGTTATCTCTTGAGACAGAAGCTGGTGTCCTTTCAGCCATGCCTAAATTTCCGCCCCAAAACAATTAAACCTGTCACATGGATATATGGTCTGTGGTTTCAATATCTTTCTCACAAAATGTACAATAATTACCTTCAGATGGGTAGATGTCATTCATAATTTTGAAGCGTGTTTCTTTTGGCTTTTGGGGGATGGGGAAGGAAATATGCATAGTTCTCATTTTAGAGATTAACATTAAAATCAGAGAAGACCAGAAAACCTAAGCCACCAGCTTTGTTGAATAAGGGTTAGGAATACAGTACCAGAACGAGCTCTGATGCTTGATCCAAAATTTCAGCCAGTTCACCTTCAATGGCTCATTGAGTCGATCTAAATCAATCACTTTTAGCCCTCCATCACTCGTTTTTTCCATCATATGACTTTTTTCCCCATATAATGTGGTCAGTTTTTCCAGAAAAAAAAAACTTAGATTTATTTTCGCTGATAGATGTTTTCGGTTGGTTTTGTATAGCATTAGAAAACATTGGGTATATTCACCTTGATCAACTTTCCATTGTGGTCAGAACTATTCGACCTAAGATTGATTTTTGGAACCAAATATTTAACTTCGCTTTACATTCATTAATTTAACCTTTTATGTTCATGGACTTATTCTGGGGTCCTTAGGTGAATTATGAACGTGAAAGGCGGAGACATACGGGAAAATAAGAGCGTAAGACCCGTAAAACACACGTCGTCAAAAGTCTCCGATTGGTCAATAGCGCTTAACTGACACGTTGTCTGTCAAATCACCAAGCAGCATTTATTCACTGCGCACTTCAGCAGATATCTATAAATGTCATTACTACGGCGGACACACAGCGGAAAGGATTCAGGCCCATCCCTGTGCTGTGAGATCGTCCAGTGAGCCGCGCAGCTATGCAACCTATTGCGACACAAGTTTGCCTTTGACGGGAAGTGGGTGGTCTTGCATCAAGAACCAGAGGCACGGCCGAGCGAGAAACGGTGTCTAAAAGTGATTTAACTTGTCTCCACAGTTGTTGGGTTGGCTAGTCAGCATAATACACAGACAATAACGGATATCGTTTACGTAAGTCCTGACCGCTTTCTTTTGATTAATTCTGTTAGCGCTGACGGGAACGACAATGTGAGCTCGATGCTAAATAAATGGCTAATTTCGACGTGACTGCTGTGTGCAGTGTTTTCAAGACTCAGCTACTTAACTTTTTAGCACGTCAGCCACTGTTTCTTAGTAAAATCTTATCTAGCTTTAAGTGTCTCTGCCACAGTTATTGCTAAACAAATGACAAGATCATAGAATAATTGTCAAGTTTAACTCAATGTTATGTGATACGACGTCACTAAAACAAGTTGCGAAGTTCAAGTTGTCTGGCTGAAATGTTTGAAGCTACCATTCTTTCCTGATCGCTGTTTTTGTCTTCCAGTTTAGTGGCCGTCATGGTCTCTGTGGGGGTGCTCCAACTGTGGGCTTTAGCTGGGCTCGCTGCTGTACTCGTTGCTGGTCAGTACCATTTTTAACAGTACATCGTTAATCCGTGGGAGAATTGGGGAGCGTTTATCTTTTAGCAGTCACTTAAGCGTTAATCACAATGGAACCTCAGAATTTTCATCACCTTTGCTTGCATTTTAAGTGTGGTATTTCCTGCTGCCCCAGTGTGGTTATGACAGCAGTCTTTGAGAAGACTGCCAAGCATCTCTTTCCCTGGTAATTTTGACATGCCACAGCATGATAAGCTCAACAGTAACAGAAAAACAAGTACGTGTTAGTTATCAGTAGTGAACTGGTTACAAATTCTGAATTTCTTTTGCCAAGTGGAACTCTGCTTCATGTGAGGTCCAGACCACAGGATTCACACAGGAGGGGATTTTGTTTCCTTTAAAAATACTGCTTCGGTGCTGCAAAGATACTGCATAAAATAGAGCTTTCTCATTTAATTCCATGCGTCATAGCTTGTGTTTCTTTATGGGGATGACGATGATGAACTCCAATCATCCCCGATTTCTTTATAGTTTGCTTCCAAGCAAAAGTTGAGTAATAGTTCTCCAGGCTATCTGAAGGTCTTTCAAAGTTTTTCTTTGGATATTGGTTCTTTTTTTTCTTTTTTTTTTAAATACTCATTTTGAGTCCAGGATTTGTACCTGACCATTTTATTTATTTTTTGTTCTTGTTGTTTATTAAGCAACTTAACACTGAATGTGAATCATTCAAGCATAAAGAGGCCCCTAACTCAAGGGACGAACCCGTGTTGTCTACACACAACAGACACCTTGGCAAAGAACCATTTTTAAATTTTCTGGTTTTGGCGGATCTCGGCATGGTCTGAAGCGTGCCCTTAAATTGTAATGAATCTGTAGAAATGGAAAACCAAAGAAATGGAAACCCTCAGGTGATCGGTCTGCTGTTTTCAGAAGCCTCATCAAAAATGGTCTCAGTGGAAGGACTGCTGTAACAAAGCCATTCAAAAGGAAGGGAAACAGGACAGGTTGAGGTCCCAAATGACACAATAACTGGACTGAAAACCAGTTCTGAGCGGTTATGCTACGTTAAACAGTGACTCAGCTCGTTAGTTCATTTGAATGCATCAACTAACTAGTCATCCAACCAAAATTAGTTCTGTCTAACTGATGGCTGACTACAAACCAGTTTTTGTCAGTTGACATTGTGTAACAGTCCAAAATGTATTTTGGTTTTACTTTTGCAAGATTATCAGAGGACAGTAACATATGAACATTTGACTCTGAATTAATTTTTTTCTCTGACATAAACAAAAGCTTTGGCAAAGGATTAGAGCCAGGGCCTGATGAAGAAAGGGAGAGAGAAAAAGCATGGAATGCCCTGGATGAGATTAGGAACGTGTGCTTTTAAAATAAGATAAAAACGGACCTGATCGTATTAAAAAAAAAGAAAAAAAATGCAGCCCTGTGAACTCAGAATCATATTTAAATTAGATTAGATTAGTATTCAACTGTATTATCATTGTACACAAGTATACAATGAAAAGTATGTTCCAGAACCATTCGTCCAAGAAGAATACGAACCGCAAAACAAACAGGGGGAGACAGGTGTCTGCCGTCATGCGCTGCTATACAGGTGCTACTGCAGCAGGAAGGGAAAGCAAAGTGGAAAAACAACAATAGGATAGGTGAGGGGAAAAAATCATCTCATATTTTGCCCCATAATCGGGGGCGCAGTGTGAGGTTGAAAAACTTCTGCATAGTAAGCACATATAGCATAGCATGGAAAAGCAGCGGGGGGAGCCGACTGAGGCGAGGAGTCAGGATACTGTGGAGCCTTCCAGCTGTCCTTGACTAAACTGTTCCTGTTAAGAGTGGGATAATGTTCATCAGTAGCCAGGCTGCTGGGATGATCACACAGGTCACAAGAGACGGGATAGCGGGGGAAGAGCATCTTGTTTAAATAACTCCAGGAGATAATGAGATTTCCCAGCTGTCCCAAGGCCAGGTAGGGGGGCCAAATTCCAGATAAATGTCATTGTTTTAGTAGAGGGGTTCAGTTTAATAAAATAAAAACACCTAACACAGTTATAGTCCGAGTAATTTATCAATGTGAGTTTTCAGCCTCCTCTAGAGAGTAAATGTATATCGAGAGCTAAGGTAAACAGCAAACTGACAGCCCGCACTCACTACAGATGAACAGTGGCCAGTTTTTGTCCTGTAGTGGCTACTGTAGCCAGGATGATGCACTTGAATTGGGACGGGTAAGAAAACAGAATTCAGTTGATCACAATCTGACATCTAATGGTGAGATTTTACACACTGTACGTTTAAGTCTGGACTTTGACTAGGCCACTTCAAAACCTTCAATTTTGTTGTTCGTGTTGTCACAGAGGTTCTATTGAGTGATTCCTTGATTTGGTAGGTTGGCAGTAATCAGGCCTGCGTGCGGCCGTTGATATTAATTCCTGATTTAACAAGAACTGCATTAAAATGATCTGTTGCAGTTCTTGCTGCCAAGGGTGGCACACCCAGTTAGTAAATTAGGGGGCAATTACTTGTTTACATAGGACGCGGTAGGTTTAGATATATATATATTTTTTTTTTTAATAAATGAAATCAATATTGGAAAAACTGCCTTTTGTATTTGCTCAGGCTAGCTTGGTCTAATATTAAGATTAGTAGTGATCTAAAACATGTAAGTGCCACCACCTCCACCCCATTTACCCCAAAAGCTGTGACATTGTAACTGCAATCAACTGAATTGATTGAATAGACATCAGAACATCGCGCTTTATTGAAACTAGTGTAATAGACCATGACATTTATTTTCTGCAGTAAAAACCCTGACTTGTTGACACGTATGCATATCATGCTGTATATGTGTCCACATTGCCGTGACGAGCAGAGTTTAATCTTGCATCAAAAAGAGGAATGTGGTCACATCACACTTAGCAGCAGATGTTCCTGTTGTGGTTGAATTACTTAGACTGTGGCAGGAACTGCGGGTGATTTGCTGCCTGAGACTCAGGAATTAGAAATCTGGTTGCTGACACAAGCACAGTACTCATCAGCTAAATTTGTCGAGTTTCACTCTCAATTAGGGCTGGGCGATATGGACCAAAAGTAATATCTCGATTTATTTTTTTTTTTTAGCTGAATGGCGATATACGATATATATCTCGATATATTTTCTTCCCAAAAAGAATAAACAAAAAGGCACTTCAGAGTCAAAGCTACATGTCCCAAATGTCACACAGACATTCAGCTATAGATGTACATGAGAAATTACTCAAAAATAAGCTATTGGCATATTTAAATAATAATGCTCCTCAAATAAATTAATGCTTTTTTCCTCTATAAAGACTCACAGCTGTGCTGTTAAAATGTAAATAAGAAACGATCCAGAATAAAAATAGCAAACGGCTGACTTATTCTTTACAAAGTTGTACATCCAGATACAGGCTCCTGTACACGACAGACTGAATGAAGACAATTCCATCTGCAGGATTTTAGCCATCTCAGTAAATCCAGGCATATGCACTGACGTATCAAAGCAATGGGCCTAGCAGCTCAATGCAGCGTCTGCAAGCGCTTGAAAAAGACCCACTTCTGCTATTAAAGTCAAGTCAGTACAAACCAACTTCTGCCGCGTATGGTGGCACTCTCTTACCTGCAGCCAGGGACCATAGACACATGTATGTCTATGGCAGGGAATCTTTGGGGTCCGGCCGATACCAAAACATACCAACGGATGCAGTACGAAGGCTGTATGTACACAAAACACAGCGACAGCGGAGGATTTCAGATTTCCAAAACTCTCCGACCACACCGGAAAAAGTAGTTAAATTTGTCACCAGTCGCTTTTGGGGAAAAAAGTCGCCAGCGGGGTCTGAAAAGCCGTTAAATCTAGCAACAAAGTCACTAAGTTGGGAACACTGCCATGCAGTCACTTCCTGCATGATTAACGGGTGAGGCGGGGCAGCGGGAAGCTGTGCAGAGGCAAACTGGGAGAAGAGAAAGGCGAACTGGTGGAGCTACAAGTATGATTTTTAACACGACCTACACAATATTGATATACACGATATTGTCTCATCTTATATCACGTATGAAAATATATCGATATTTTTAAAAAGTCGATATATATCGCCCAGCCCTACTCTGAATGTGGGCTTACTTCTTTGTTTTATTTTTTTGGCCTTCAGAAGATGACTACCATTTGGTGATCGCCCCACAGTCTCCAGTGGTTCAGATTGGGACCAACTTCACAGCTACGTGCATGATCATCAACACAACCGAAGTCACAGCAGATGATCTCTGCTGGAAACTCTCTGAAACTACTGTACCCAAAGAGCAGTACATCAAGATCAACAATTCAGCTCTTAATGTCACGGTTTCCATCAGAAATGAGAAGTCTGAATGGTTATATTGCACCTGCGAGAAGCACTCAAACTATCTTTTCCTGAATAAGGGCAAATTTATTCATGGGATTTGGCTGAGGAAAGGCTGTAAGTTTTTGTTGTCAAATATTAAAAACATATTGTCTGTTTTTACTCAGCTGCAGTTATTTTTTTTCTCAGCATTCAGTTACTTTTGTCTTCCTGTGACCAAACAATAATATAAGCTGAATGTAATATTACACACTACCATATAATGATACAGGGATGAAAATACATTGAACATTTGAGCCTGTAGGGATGCAGTTTTGTGAGATGCTCAGATCTGTTAAAAAAAAAACAAAAAACTCAAGTGTTTGTGTGTTTTATGTTCTAATATCAGATCGTCCGGAGAAGCCAAAGAATCTGTCCTGTATAGCAGTTCAGGAGAATACGCAAATCTCACCAAACATCAGGTGTCAGTGGGAAGCAGAAGGACTTCAAACAGAAGTTGTCCCTACAAATTACACACTATTTGTTAAATTAGGGTGAGTATGTGTTTTTGGCTCATTGCTACATTTGTTTGGAAGCAACATGTGATTTAGAATTTTAAGGGGCCCCACCATCATGGACATGTTTAACTGCCTCTGTGACGTCACCCCAGTGATGGGGAAGTTATCTCACTCATCCTCAGACTCTGCTTCCTCTATAGAAGGCACGCCAGTGGGATTGAGTAGATCCTTTAAGTATTTTTTCCCCACTGCCTGCCTCAGTTGAAGTTAGCAGCACCCCATCTGTGTTATACACTGTGCAGGTAGAGCATGGCCAAACAGAAGTCTTGTTCCATGGCCTCACCAACCTCCTCCCACACCCAAGTAAATGCTTCAGCTACTGCCAGAGCAGCACTCCACTTGTTCTGCTGCCCCTCAGCTCTCCCTCCTGAATCTCACAAGCTAATCAAGCCCAATAGGACTCTTCCTTTAGCTTGATGCCTCCCACGTGGTCCGTGACAGGCATTAACCACCATGTGGCCACAGCTCCATGCAGCAGCATCAACAATGGAGGTGCAGAACATGGTCCATTCAGACTCAGTATTCCCAGCTTCCTTTAGAAAGTTGTTGAAGTTCTCCTGTAGGTGTGAATTGAAGATTCAGATACCGATGCTTGTGGTCTGGGGTCTCTGCCAGATGCTCCTGGTGCACCCACACTGTTTGGGAATGCCAGTCCTGTCCAAGTTGAATCTGTCCTGAGTTGAATCAGGTGGTACATCCCGCACCACCTGATTCAGCTCACCACCAGGTGGTGATCAGTTGACAGCTCAGCTCCTCTCTTCACTCGACTGTCCAGAACATACGGCCACACATCTAATGATTACAAAATCGATAATCGACCTGCGACCTAGAGTTTCCTGGTGCACTTATGAACACCCTTATGTTCGAACATGGTGTTCGTTATAGACAAACTGGTTTGCACAGATATCCAGTAACAGAACACCACTCTGGTTCAGATCAGGCAGACCATTACTCTCAGTCACACTCCTACAGGTCTCGCTGTCAGTGATCACACAAGCGTTGAAGTCTCCCAGGAAAATGGGTGTTGCTGGTTGGGGCAACCTCCAACACCCCAGGGCAGTGCTCCAGTAACCTTGTCCTGGGCATGGTAAACTGGTCCCTTTAAGCGCCTCGAGGTGGCTATTGTCATGATTTGGCCCTAGATAAAGAAAATTTTATTTAATTTTTTTTTTTTTTTTGCAATCCCGCTGATTAAAATTTGAATCAGTTGTTGACATGACCACCATCTTAATGTAAATGCAAGCGAACATATGCTTCCCCTTTCCAAGCTGAACTGGTCCTCTGAGGGTTTGTTAATAGTAGAAACACTTAACGAATTAAGGGAAGCACATTAAGAGCAGTTATTTCACTCAGCAGACGTACGTCAGCATTCTGATTTTGGTTCATCATTTTGGTGAAACTAAATTAAGCTGGAGGTTAAAGTCACTTGAGGGCAGATTCACTGTTTTGCACCAGCACAAAATCCTTTTTTGGAGTTAAAAATGAGTGTTACAAGCATTAACCCTCTCTGTGTTACTGTGTCACGCCTGAGTCTAAGTTTAAGTGTTTTAGTTAACCGTGGTTCTGTGATCATATAGTGAGAGAACAGAGCATTTTTGTATACATGAAAAAATACTAATATCATGAAAAGTAATAAAAAAGGTTGTTTTGACTGGCTGAATTCCAGTTGTGTATCTTTGTGTAGGTCTTACTGTCGTGTAAATTGTCTTCTAGAATGAACAAAATCTTCAGTGCGTCAGACTCAGGGCCAACAAACAGCATCAAAGTGCAACTAGATGTCTTCCCTTTTTATATGCCACTGGACATCTGGGTGGTGGCACAAAATGACCTCGGCAAAGAGGAGTCTGAGCACCTGAAAAAGGAAGCTAAATACTTTGGTAAGTAAATGTTACATTCAGTGAACATGTTTAATATCTTTGCATGTTCTGAGAGACTCTGGTCTGAAAGTGATAGTACAGCAACAACTGTTGATTGTTAGTCTTGAATCTTTGTTGTGACTGTTGTTGCAGTGAAAACAAAGCCTCCATCAAATGTGGAAGTCATTTCAGAGCCAGCTTTTCCCACCTCGCTTGTGGTGTATTGGAAACATCCCATTGCTAAAGTGTATGTGGAACTGATATATCAAATCCGATTCAGCCCACATGGATCTCAAACTTGGACTTATGTAAGTGTGTTTAGACTTTATTGTCCAGTATTCAACAAGTGTACAAGGACTGAAATTCTTTTGCAGTTGGCTTGACACATGATAAAAAAAAAAAACTATGTTAAAATACACTGAAACATATTAAATGATATAGCAGCAAAACAACTATAAAGTACCAAGGTAAAAGTAATGTGTGGAATTAAACAGAAACATGGTATCCAGCATGAGCGTCATACTGTCATTTTGTACGAAGCAGTCTGTTGGCCTAACAGAAAAGCTATTTCGAGGTCCTGCACCGAATGCTGCAGAACCTCTTTCCAGAGGCCAGCAGGGAGAACAGTCCGTGGTGGGGGTGTGAGGAGTCATTGATGATGATTGTGGCTTGAGACAAGCAGCGCTTGGGTGCAGTGTCCTGAATAGAGGGAACAGAAGTCCCAATGATTTTCTCCGCTGTCCTCACTGCTCTCCTCGTAGTCTTAGACACTGCAGCCTCCACTCCAGACAGAGATGCAGGTAGTCTGAATGCTCTCTGTGGTGTTTCGATAAAATGCAGCGAGGGCAGGGAAGGTAGGGTCTCATCATCCTGTGGAGGCGCTGCAGACACTGCTGTGCCTTCTTAACCAGCAACAGTGTGTTCAGGCTATGTGATGTGCACCCCCATGAACTTGGTGCTGCTGACCATCTCCAAAGCAGATTATTTAGTATTATTGCTGTACACACACAGGTATAATATAATGCGAACACCTTGTAAGTATGCATTTTATCGGTGTTATTGTTATAGATTATATAAATAGACAGTATGTAATAAGCACCCTTGTACAAGAGTATGTACTTTCTCTAATTTGTCTACCATGGACATTTTTTGTGTCTGTTCTAGGAGGTGGTTATCAAAAAGTATTTGTAGAAATGTTAAAGATAATAACAGAATTGTTTTGATTTAATGAATATTGTTAATATTTTAAACATTTTTGCTGAAATGCATATTACATCTCTACTGACCCAGGGGTGACTAAAGTATTTGGATAAAAGTTTAGGGCATGGCCTCCATATTAGGGCAAAATAGTTTTGCAGAAGGTAATAAGATGTCTACTGAATGGTTTTCCAGTATGAAAATGGGCTGCAATGTTAGTCAGACTTCTAAATTAATTTTTTACAGTACCAGTCGCACTCAGTCCAAATTTGATTGGTACTGTATTTTCATTAATGGCGGGAGGATATCCCCGTCGGTCTTGTTCATCCTGATGGGGGACAGCTTTCTTCATAGGATTCCTATTTAGGGCCTCAAATTTCCCAAAGAAGTCCATGTCATTTGTACACATTAGATGGGCTCCCCTGTAGTTTGTGATAGAAAATACACAGCACTGATGAGAACTAAGGTAAATGCCCTGGGCAGATGGAATGGTCTGTAGTCTATAGTCAAAGCGTCTGGAGAGCAGAGGCCTGAGACGAACTTAGCATTGTTACACCAGTTGTTATTGATGTAAATACACAAATCACCTCCTTGGGATTTACCGCTGAGTACACAGCTCCTGTCGGCACGAAATGTAGCTAGCCCCTTGATGCTCATAGTTCTGTCCAGGATTGATGAATTAGGCCATGTTTCTGTCAGGATTTATTGCACAGCAATTTCACATCTCTTGTTTAGTTATTAAATCCAGCTGCAGAAGCTCTATGTTGTTCTCCAGGGAGTAGGGGTGTAACGGTACAGAATTCCACGGGTCGGTGACTTTCGGTTTGGTTCGTTTGCATACATGAAACGGTTATTTCTGGATCAAATGATGATTTAAGTGACTAAAACAAACAAATTGCTTAGATCTTCTTTATTACTTGCAAACATTTAAAAAATAAGTTTCTTTTTTTTTTTTAATATAAAAAAAAAAAATTTCAGTGAACACAGAAGCCACATTTGACTAGAAAACAAACAAAAGTTGATTTAATAAAAAACCAAACTGATCAGTTGATCAGCGTCTACTTCGTATCACCGGAGGTCTGTTATTGTTTCACTGCTAAAACACAATGCAACACAACATTCATCAGGGGGAAGAAAAAGCTGACCAAATAGTCCTCTTCTGATGAGAACAAAATATATCGGTGTATCGGTTATTATCACCTCACCACCTTATTTATTCCCAGTATTGTCACAATACTGGTTTTGAGCAGATTTGACCTGCGACTCTTCTGAGCTGGCATTGTGCCCAAAAGTGATCATCTGCCAAAAAGTGATCTCTGATGTTTCCATTTGTTTTTAATGTGTAATATCTTTGCTTATATGGTTAAGCAGACTGTAGTCAGCAGGAATATAAAGGGCTTATATATAAAATAAAGAAATGACTCTTTTTTTCAAGCATCTTTGTGAGTCAGCTTTATTGTGCCCATGTGATCATCAATCCAGTCCTTTTTGGCCACTTGAAATATCTTTAAAGAACTGTGATGTTATATTTGTTGCCATTCCCGCTTGGCCAGATGTCTCTTAAAAAGGCATTTTTAATGCCAATGGTATTTTTACCCTGATAAATAAGATATATGAAAGTCACTTAGCCAAAAACTGATCGGAGCTTCTACCCTGTGACGGGAATGTTGTTTCTGACCCAAAATGACTTTATATTTTTCATGAGAGATACATTTGAGAGATTTTTATAGATTTTGGGCCAAAGAGTAATTTAAAAGTTTAAATAAAGGCAATAATCACCTTTTGGCACAACACCGGCTAAGCAACAGCAGTTGATTAGTTTAAGTTTCTGATACAGGAAGTTAAACTCTCAAGAAAGAGATGATGCTTGACTTTTCATTTTGATTTGGTCCAAGATTATCTGGTTCATGAAATCTAATTAAATATTTGCATAGTCCTGGTTAAACACAGCAACATGCAGAAGAAACATGCTGTGGTGTGTACATCCTGGCACAGCTGCCAGTGACCCTGTACAAGGTGTACACTATTTTTTTCCTTTGTAGTACAGCACAGTGGCTCTGTGCTTAATACTGTTGCTTCCCAGTAAGAGGGTCCTGTGTTTGCTGAAATCTTAGAGTTCTGATCTTATAGTTGTGTCTTCTCATTCAGACAGGTGCATATTTTCTGTGTTTGATTTTGATTTCTTTTTGATATACAAGCAGACAAACTAAGTAAGAGTTCCTTCTCTTCCTCAGGTACCTCTTGAGGATACTTCGAGGTATATCGAGTCCTTTAGACTGCAGAACCTTCAACCACACACAGTTTATGTCACTCAGGTACGGTGCAAATCTTGTGAAAGGGACTGTGGTTACTGGAGTGACTGGAGTGAGAACGCTACCAAGGAAACACCGGAGGATAGTGAGTATTATGGATTCCAGCTCAGACTAGTTACAGGAAAAGCATTTCCTTATCAGATGCAACATTGTGCTCAAAGACAATTAGGACACTTGAAAGATTAAAGAATTGTTGGCATATTAATCTGTTATAGCTGATGAATGAACTATTCAGACTCTCAAGTCCTCAAGATCTTTCTGCATTCTGTTGATGCTTAAAGCATGACCAGGCCAAGTGAAGCAGTGAGCATCTAAAGGGAATGTGCTGTTTCTTGTATGAAAATAACACTTCATTTGGCCACTCTGTCAGTTGTATACAGGTTGGCAAGCAGAGTTTTTGTGGCCCCTTTGGTTGCCTTGAAACACATAAACATTAAAAATGGAACTATTTGGTCACGATACAGGAATTTTTTTTGGGAAAAAAAATCATCTTCCTCCTACATAATTATCAGAAAATGAATATTACAGTATCATATATAACTACAGAAAGTGGTGTACACAACTGTGTATGTGGTGACCAAAGGGGTTAAAGTAGTAAGATTTACTGAACCTGTGAAACTGCACACATTATCCACTTGTGTATTTGCCTGTCCTTTGATAAACTAAAAGATCTGATTACCTCTTCTTTTTCTTTGACCTAGAACCAAAAAGTAAACCGGATTTATGGCAAATCACTACAGAGGTTGGCATAAATAAACGACAAATTGAGTTCATTTGTAAGGTAAATTTTCATCACATTCGATTTAACATTCATAAACTATTTTCTCTAATAATACTACTGTTGGTCCCAAGCACAAAGCATTAGAGTTTTGTTTTGTAATAATAAGGCAGATTCAGAACTGAGAGGTTGCATTAAAGCGCGTTACTTTGCTCATCCAGGATCCTGAGTTTTCCAACGGAATAATAAGAAGATTTAACATAACAACTCAAAAAGAAGATGATAGTTGGGAGAGTATTCTAGTCAACAGAAGTGAAACGGAGATCACTCGCCTAAAAAGGATTCTTTTGGCTGATGAGCGGTCTGTAAACGTGTCCGTCACAGCCATAAATTCTGTGGGGGCATCTCCGTGGAAATGGTTGACCATTCGTCCAAAAACGCACGGTAAGTAAAACATGGTAAGAACCGGGATGGCATGTGATTCATGCTTACAGCTTTTAATTGTCAGGCCATCAGGGAAGCTTCAACTATAGAACTCCAATTAATGCACACATGACTGTGTTACGAGTGATGTATGGTGTGCGTCTAATGCACCACACATTGGATAGTTTTAGAACGTTATTTTTTTATTTAACCAGCAAAGTCCCATTGAGATTAAGAACCTCTTTTTCAAGGGAGTCCTGGCCAAGATAGGCAGCAACAAATACAAAACACCTTTACAAATTTACATAGTTAAAATACATGAGCAGAGACATAAAATGGTTAACATTTTACAGACATAATTACGAAAAACGAGTGCATGTTATGGAGTTAGCCACAAAAATTTACAATTTTGGTTTTATAAGCACTCAATGAAATTAACTCATTCAGTTTCCAATCCTTCTGTAACCTGTTCCATGAGGAGGGCACAGAATAAACAAAAGCCTTTTTACCCACTTTGGTGCAGAACTGAATGAATAAAGAATATCACTTCTCAGTGTAGTTAAAGCACATATATGGGCTGGTAGTAATCCAAGTAATGCCTTACAGATGAAAATGTACGGATGGCCAAAGCAGGCCACCCCACCCGAACATATAAGTCACAGTGATGCGTCGAGACTTTACAGTTGGTAATAAACCTGAGGGAAGTGTGGTAAATGGTATCAACCATCTGAAGACACTGAGCAGAGCCATTCATATACAACAAGTCTCCATAATCCAATATAGACAGAAAGGTTGCAGCAACAAGCCACTTTCTTGCACTGAAAGAAAAACACAACTTGTTCTGAAAATGAAAACCCAACTTAAGCTTCAGCTTCTTCACAAGTTGTTGTCCACAGCTTTCGATCCACAGTATCGAAAGCTGTGGACAAAACCATAAAGAGTGATGCACAGTAATGTTTCTTATCTAGTGCCACTATAATATCATTTACCACCTTCATCACAGCTGTGATGGTACCTCAAAATTCTTTATAGGCTATAACTCATTAAGGTTACTGTGGTTTATACCCTTGAGTAACAAATTTAGCAAATCTAGTCTATCTGTTAAGTCTAGTCCAAATCAAGACCATGTGAATGACAAATTGAGTTAGGGTTACATGTGTGTGTTTTGTCTGTCTGTTCAGAACTTCCTCCAGTGGAAAAGATGGAGGTGCGATCTCATAAGGGTCAGCTGTGGCTTGAATGGAAAACCCCCAACAAAAAAGTGTCTGAGTATGTAGTGGAATGGGTCGGTGATGGTGAGATGGACTGGCAGAGGGAAAGTGGAAACACAAACCGCACTGTAATTAAAGGTATGCTTTTTTCCTTCTGCCGGAATAGGAAACAAAAATATCTGGAGGTTGTTGTACAACCCCTTAGAAAAAGTATGGAAGTGTCACACTTGGAGGATGTTCACTTAGTTTTTTTTCCTTCTCTCTCTTAAAGGGATATTTCACCCATCTTAGAACTAATGTTCCTGCTATATTTTTGTGGCTACCCCTTGGCTATTGTATGACTGCTTACTAGTGCTAATAGCCACGCCCACCATCAGTTCTGATAGCAAACTGGTGAAATTCTCATTCCCAAATTTCTAGGTAAAGAGCCATTTATTTATAGTCACGAATGTAACATCAGTTCTAGGCTGCAGCCTTATTGATGCCAACTTCTGATTGGCCTGTTACAGCAATGTCTGTCATGTTGGTCAGGGATGACTCGGGGCCATGCCCCCAACCAATCACAGCAAATGACTGCCCCTCCCTGAGCGTGGTTCTGCCAGAGGTTTCTTCCTGTTAAAAGGGAGTTTTTCCTTCCCACTGTTGCCAAGTGCTTGCTCATAGGGGGTCGTTTTGATTGGTCTTTACTTTACAATATAAAGTGTCCTGAGGCGACTGTTTGTAGTGATTTGAGAAACTGAATAAATAGTACAGCCTATGAATCATCATTGAGTATGCTCAAATGTAAACAACATGGTTGCATTATGTTTTGTACGTGGTTGCCTTATGATTATAGGGATGTTATAATGCATTGATATCAGCAAATGATGTAGTATGGGGGTTATGTAGTCATATTCCTGTACACACAAGTATGATGATAAAGATAAAATGGTGATTTAAAACTTTATATAAAGAATATAAAAATATAATGAGCAAAAAAATACGAGAGATTAATCCTGCTGAAAAATTATGAATTTCCTTATTTAGAACACAAAGCAGTAAAATATACATTTTATTCAAGTTATTTATTTTAACGCTGAGGTGCGCTCTTGGTGCTGCTGCTTATTTCCCATAACCTAATAAAGCACACGTGGAAACACTTTAGTTTGTCTGCAGATCAAAGTTAATTTAATTTTACTGATTGAATAGATATTCTTGGTGCATGTTTTGTATTCTAGCAGCAGCAATTCCAGCAGTGCAAAATGAAATGAGCAAAATCAGCATATGTTTTCACAAAACAAATACATTTTGCAGGTTCTAAATTTATTATGTTGCCTTTCTACTATATTCCATTAAATGCAGGCTGTAAATAATTACAGCCTACTGATTTTTGTTTTAGTCACATTCAAAACAGCATCCCAGCATTTTTTTGAAATGAGGGGTTAAGTAGAAACCAAAAGCCGTGTGGTACAACGTCAAAAATGTGTCCCGATTTCTTAAATACAGTATAGAGATTTGCTAAATAAGTATTTGAAATATAAATCAAAGCAGTTCTTGTAATTAATGGACAACTGCCAACCCTCACCTCAGGAGCACCTCACAGGGAAAGTAATAAAAGATAAATTTATTGTTGCGTTTGAAGCAAACTACAAAAGTTAGTGAGTGGTTTGATTTTATTGTTAAATGGGAATGGTTTATTTTATTTAATATGAATGATGTACACCTACAAAGAGGCAAGTTTTTTATTGTGACAAGACAATTTGATAAGAAACATGAATGATAAATATGTTCTATATATATATATATATATATGTTAAAACCCTGTTAAAGCAAGAAAATATTCCTATAACAAGAAATTAATATTTTTTTTTACCATGATGTAAAGAAAGTGTAAAGAAAAAGATTTAACCTCATTTTGTGCTGTCCTCCTTGAAAGAGCAGATTACAAAGATCTTGCAAAATTGTTACAAGGGTGTGCGATTATCAGCAGCTAGTTTTGGGCAGATTGTGACCGATCTGCTCTGTTCACTTTAATCTAAATACATGTTTTGTATGATCGTTCTTAACTAGCAATTAAGGAAACTATGCTTTCTTTTTTTTTTTTAAATCTAGGGGACATTAAGCCATTCGTTTGCTACAGTATATCAGTGTACCCTATATACTCTGGAATGATTGGGAAGCCAGTGCATCAACAAGCCTATGCTGAGCAAGGAGGTAAGACATCATGTTTGTCAGTGACTTGAAATTAATAATAAACCATGATATTTTGAATTGTTGTGAACTTAAAAAACCTGACAAAATATTGTTTATAAAACTGCTGTTCCACTGTATACAGCAGTACTGGATTTTTTTGTGGCTAAAGACTGCCTTCAGTACATAAAACTACATTTAGAATAGAGGAAGGACTTTTAAATGGCTAAGTCCGTTTTGAAGCTTCAGCATTCACATTTTATCTGCTGTCATGTTGGTTTTCTGTAACTGTATTTAGCCAAGAGGGTAAAAAAGTTATCAGCAGACATTATCAAGTTTGATGAGCAAGTTACATCCATAGACTGTACTGGAGTAATGCACATACACACATACCTCCTAATTAGTGCTAAGTAAAATTTCACTCTCCAAAACTGAAGCACAAACTTTGGGACAGGCTGGAGCAACAAGTCAAATAATTGCCAACAACAATGGCCAACCCCATCCTCTTTTCTCCTCTGCACCTAAATGGAAAGTGGTATAGAGTGGACATAGTGCACGCTGTTTTTCATTATCACCAGATAATGAAAGAAAAGCAGTAAAAATATATCGGTGTGTGAAAAATGATTTGTATCTGCAAGATTAAAGTCAACATGTATAATGAGACCCTCGGGGTACCAGTACATGCTTTTGTTAGTCATTATCACAGACACTAAATATGTGGATGTTAGCTGTGGAAGCGATGATGTATTCTGTGATGGTGATGCTCACAGTTGATTAAAGAACTGGGGAAATTAAATGGCTTTAGATCGTGAGGCTTTGAGAGAGTGTGAAATTGATTTGGTTGCAGTTTTTGACAGAACTTTAGATGTGTTTTTAAAATACTGAAAGAAACAAAAACACAAAAATGTGCAAAATTAGCAGAAAAGTGATTGTCTCAGTGGCACGCTGCAGTTTGTACATGTAAAAGGGGTTCATTATTTATTATAGCTGTTGCCAGACCTACTCAGTTTTAATAAACTAATCCTCTAACAAGTTATGTCCACAGAGATGTTCTTAAAATCAGTTTGTTGTTGTTTTATTTGTAGCTCCACAGCAAGGCCCCACTGTCAACCTGAGTGGTGACCCAGGACGTAATTCAGCTGAGCTTGTGTGGGAGGAGATTCCGCTGACGGAACGACAAGGCTTCATCACAAACTACACAATATACTGCAGAAATGCAACTGAAACTCGTGGTATATACTGGTTCCATGCTGTCCTGAGCTGTTGTTTGTTTGTTTTTAAATATTCTATTTAGTGTTGGATTGCGGCGAAAATGTGGCCAGTCTAACCTTTTGATTTCTGTTGTGCTTATTTGCAGTCATAACTGTGCCAGCTAACACCACCTCATACACTCTGACATCATTGTCGCACAACACAAAATATGACACTTGGATAAAGGTTTCAACCGTCGCAGGCTCAGCCATTGGCCCAAATCACTCATTCACCACTCTGAAATATGGTCAGTATAACCTTACCTACATGATTCACTCTTTTATTTCAGAAAAGTCACAAAGCCAGTTCTACATTTTCCAGAGTGTTTATGTAGGTTCTCAGTCATCTAGGTCATAGCAGTCTTGAGAGCTTGAAAAGAAAGCAGCTGGACATCTTTAGGTTTTTGAAGAGGTTTTCGGAATAGAACTGAAGAAGCCTGTTGGATGAGAGGTGAAATGTCTTCAGAAGCATAAAGAAATCCAGCTGCCGTCGTTTCAAGCTCTCAAGACCACCTTTTCCAAAGTTTGCTTTAGTTTGGTTTCCAACATCTAGCATACTGCTAATGCTCATTGATATCCATGATATGGTCAGTTGAATCTAGAACATGTCTAAATAAAAATCTCATTATATACTGCAAAAAAATTGCACTTTTTTAAAATAACAATATACTGTCAAACTTCTAGGATTTGTTCTGATAAGTTAAGTAGCAGAGAGGGTTGTTAATCAGTTTCAGCTGCTTTGGTGATGAAATCAGCAACAGGTGCACCAGAGGGGCAACAATGAGACAACCCCCCCCAAACAGGAACAGTTTTACAGGTGGAGGCCACTCACATTTTTCCCTCCTCATCTTTGGTGACTGTTTATTCACTAGTTTTGCATGGGGCTAGGGTCAGTGTCACTACTGGCAGCACGACCCTACAGAGAGGCTGCACAGGCAGTCCCAACTGCTCCAGGTTGGCACATCAGTATGTCTTATTGCCAGAGGTGGGGTGTGAATGGCATTTGCCATAGAATAGAAAATATCATAGAATATCAGAATTGGCATGTCCACCACACATGCACATGTGACAGATGTGAAAGGTCTAGAGAAGCCGTGGACCACAGTATGCTGCCTGTAACATCGTTCAGCATGAATGGTTTAGTGGTGGGTTAGTGATGGTCTGGGGAGTCATAGCAATAGAGGTATGCACAAGACATTGGGTGTTGGGATGAAATCCTTGGACCCATTGTCAGACCCTACGCTGGTGCAGTGGGTCCCGGGTTCCTCCTGGTGCATGACAGTGCCTGGCCTCATGTGGCCAGAGTATGCAGACCCTTCATGGAGGATGAAGAAATTGATACTATTGACTGGCCCCCATGCTCACCTGATCTAAATCCAATAGAATACATCTGGGACATTGTGTTTCGGTCCATCCGATTCCACCCGGTTGCAACTCAGACTGGCCAGGAGCTCAGTGATGCCCTGGTCCAGATCTGGGAAAAGATCGAAGCTGAATAAGGAATCCTATCTGGCTTGGTTAGCCTGTGGGACTTCGGCAGCAACTGATGGCTACCATCAAGCCAAGCAGAATGTGGCTTGGACTGAAGCAAAAACTTGGGTGTGGGAGGAGTTTGTTGAGGCCTTGGAAAAAGACTTTCGGACAACCTCAAAGTAATTCTGGCAAACTGTCAGGTGGTTCAGGAAGGGAAAGCAGTGCTCTATACACATGGTGTATAATGCAGGTAGGGCGCTACTGACTTCAACTGAGGATGTAGTCGGGAGTTGGAAGAAAACTTCGAGGACCTCCTTAATCTAACCGACATGCCTTCAGTAGAGCAAGCAGAGTCTGAGGACGAGGGGGACAACTCACCCATCACTGGGGGTGGGGCCCACTGCTCGGTTGATCCTGACGACTGGATGTTGTAGGGCTGTCTTGGTCGAGACACCTCTGCATGGAGATCTAGGGCAGATTCTTTCAAGGATGTTTAAGTGCTTGCTGGAGCCCATCCAGTATTTGTGTTCTGTAGACCTGGACAAGGCATTCGACTGCGAACCTTGGGATATTCTTGGGGGGTGCAGGGTGTGTCGCAGGGTCAGTCCTGCTGCAATAAGCTGAATTTGTTTCTCGTGGGTGTTGGACTCCACCAGGCCTCCCCTTTGTCACCGATTCTGTTCAGAATTTTCATGGATAGACTTTCCAGGTGTAGCCCAGTGGGGGAGGGCTCTTGCTCCTTAGGCTTCTGCCCCTGTGACCTGGCCCTGAATAAGCAGAAAAAAATATATGTATGTATGGATTGTTGAATTGCTGGTAACCAGTTGTCTTAACTATATAACTTTTTTTTCCCCTCACAGCACCAGGAGAGATTGAGGCCATTGTAGTAGGAGTGAGCCTTGGCTTTCTGTTTATTGTTCTTATGACCATGCTGCTCTGTTTCTACAAGAAAGATGTGTAAGTTACTCTTAAATATCTCTTGGATGGTTTGAAGCCTCTTGGTGAATGTTTGTAAGCTAAAAGTGTACACCTACAGTGTCTGGTTACTGTTTGTTGCATCTCATTCTAAGACTGCAGGCTTTTTTAACATTCCTTTGGATGTACAACACTTTATTCACTGGATGTGGAAAGTTATATTAGTTAATTTTTGAGCATATCAGTATTAAAAGTTGTAAATATTTATCACTTCACATTGTGAATATAATATTTTTGAGGTATTGTGGTGGTGTTCTATATCAGTGTTTTGTTTTGGGGTTCTTTTCCTCTCTACAGGATCAAGGAGAACCTTTGGCCTCAGATTCCCAACCCTGGAGAGAGCACCATTGGAAACTGGTCTCCTGATTATCCTTTGAAAGTAAGGGCATCATATCAGTGTGTCAGCATGAACAGTATAACAGTATTAAATAATTCAAAAAGCAATAGTGTATTAACAAAGTACCAGAGCATAGCATGAACGTTTGCTTGTATAAAGCAGATTCCTGAAGATCTATCTCCCATGTTTCACAGGTAGAAAGAGTTGATGATGCTGACTGCACAGACAGAACAGCCTCATCAGAATGCCAGAAAAAAAATGACAAACTTATTATATTTGAGATATTAAAAAAAGTCAGCTGAAAGCCTTGCATTCACAACTTACACAGAAGTTCTGGGAACAAAATAATTAACAAATTAATGTTGTATCCTAATTTACAAAGCACTTTTCATAGTAGAAGCAGCTTTAAGAGCAAAGAGCTACTTTAACAGCCAGTGTCAAAGTAACAAGCTTGTGTCATATGAGTAAAATTATGCCTCAGCCTCGCTGTCTAGATAAGACATGGGTTTATGAAGCAGTTCATCCTTTTGAAATAACCATGTCTTATCAGGACAGCGAGGCTGAGGCATAATTTTACTCATATGACACAAGCTTGTGTCATATGAGGAAGAGTGCATTTATTTTATGTTGTGACATGAGTTATAGTGCGAATAAGAAATTTAAAAAAAGTAGTGAGGTCTTCTGATTCTGGTTAACAGATTTTGTGGCCATAAAAAGGCATGGTTTTAAGGAAAAAATATTTTTGGTCTTTTTGTTCTAAAGTGCCAACAGAACCCTAATTCCACAATTAGTTACGTGTTTGCCACTGCATCAGCAAACTTACTAAAAACATACAATAATGAAGGCAGTGTGTATTATTGAATAGCAGCACTAGAATGTGGCAGAAGCCACCAATTTTTCTTTACTTTGATGGCCACAGTCATGCCACCTGGACACCAGCTGTATTGTTGGTGTTCTGTGCTAATCTTGCCAAATGATGGTTGATTGTTGGTTTTTGCAATTTAAAAGAAAGGAGAAAAAAAAAAAAGTTAAGTGCCCTCAATATCTCCTGAATCCCTGTGGTCAATACACCAGTTTGTCAGAAGTTTCGTATTTACTCTGATATATTTCTCTTCAACTGTTCCTCCTCTACAGGCAGAGGCACCAAGAGAGAACTGTCTATCTGGCATCAGTGTGCTGAATGTGGATATGTGCGATGCAAAGTGTGTATTTGAGGAGGACAAGGCAAGCCTGCCTCTGAAAAAGGACAAGTATCTGTCTGAGGAGCACAGCAGTGGAATCGGTGGCTCCTCCTGCATGTCCTCACCTCGTCAGAGTGTGTCCGACAGCGATGAGGGTGGCGATATGGCTGACACCACAGCCAGCACTATTCAGTACTCCTCTGTGGTAGCAGCTTCCAGTGGTTATAAGGGACAGAACCCAAGCTCTCTGCCCCAGCAGTCCATTTTTTCACGGTCTGAGTCCACACAGCCACTGCTGGACTGCGAAGAGAACCAAGACACATTGGTGCCGGAGGGCAGCAGACAGTGTTTCCAGAGACAGCCCTGCTTTACTCCCACCGTAGGGAATGAAAGCACCACCAATGGTGATGACTTCAACCCGTTGGAGATGGAGCAGCAAGAGGTGCTGGACTTCTGTCCCCTGGAAGAAGACACTGAACAGACAGCACCCTCAGACTGTCAGTCTGATGAATGGAAGCCAGCACCGGTCTCCAGCTACATGCCTCAGCTGGGTGGCTACAGGCCACAGTAAGAACTCAGATGGATCATCACCTACATATGTGGTCATGCACCTTTTGTTAGTGCCTGGTGTTTATTTCAAGTCTTTAAAGAAGTGAACAAGTCCCAGTATATCCTTTGCACTTAGTCAAATATATGAAGCTCCCAATTACAGCACTCTGTAAAGAGCAATGTGAATTAGAGCTTGTATTAGTAGTTTGCTTGCTTTGCACTCACTTGGAGAAATTACACGGCCATATCTTTGTAAATAAACTGACACCTTCAATGTGCTTGGAAAGCAAAACTATTTTATTATTTACAAATGAGACACAAGCATGAACTAAAGCTGTGGGAGAGATGGCCACTGCAGCAGGCACATTTAAGTGCTTTGTCCATCCTTTCCTGTTTGAACGGGTATTAATGTAGAGCTGTGGCAGGTTTTCAGCACGTTCAAAGAGCTCACAGAGGTATGATCATTTAACATACACGAAGTGTCTTTTCAGCATAAATATATACACTGCACATAAATGTAACGAGATAATACAGTTTTATACTAATGTGAAGTGCTAATGGCCTGCCGGTGCCTGTGCGGTGCAGTCTAATGCCATTTGAAAAAGGAAAACTGGGAAATTGAGAAAAGGCTCTTTGTAGACGTCCTCAGTGTCACGATTTGTAATTTAGAAGTGATGGCTTTTTTGTGAATGTAGTCTCTTTTTTTTTATTGCATTTATGAAATGGAACATGAATCTTTTACAGATGTTGAAACGGTTTCTTTTCAGCTTTCCTAACGTCCATGCCCGATGCTGCTCTTGAAGGTGCGTCTTCTCACCTCAGTCTGTCGGAGCAAGCATCACATCTTAACTTGTTATCATCTTACTCTGTTCAGGTGACATTGAATGCTCTGTGGTCATAAACAGCATTGCTCCAGCTCTGATCAATCACTGTTGATTTTATGCTGTCTTTTTCAACTGACACCATGTTGAAGCGTAACAATAAAGTATATGGGGAAAGTCACCGGGCTTCTGTGTTTTCCACACATTCTGATGAACTGCTTTGAGTAATATGCAAGTGACCTGGAGGGGTACGTGTTTGCTGGCTTACTGGGCCCGTTCTGAGTTTAACTTCAACAAATGTGAGTTTGTCTCTGACGCACAAAGCACATAGTGGAGCCAATTAATCTGTAGATGTTTGTTTTGTTTTTTTTGTAAAAAAAACTGCCAGCCTGTCACAGGGACAACACAGGACAGATATGCAGTTACGCTGAAACCAAAACGGAGGATGCTTAATAATAAGAGTTCAAAGTCCAAAAAATACAGAACTCAGGACGACAGCCAGTACTTAAAAAAAAATATTCTGAGCATAAACACTGTGTAAACTATGATTAATAAATAAATAAATAAACAGGCACTGACAGATTTGCCTGCATCACAAACTTTATTTTCAAATCCAAAAAAAGTACTTTAACCAAATCCTGATACTGGATAATAAATACGTATACTGCAACTGCTGTTGCTGGAATCACTTAACAGTTATCACAGTTAAATTTTATATTTGCTTGTGATGCAGTTTAAAAGTTTAATAACTTTACAATAAAATATCTGAAATCCATTGTGTCTCAGACTAAATGTGTGTTTTCAAACCAATTTTAAGCTGCCCATAACATAGTAACATGACTGAAACATGAAAGTTATTTATTGTTCAGCTTCAAGTGCAGTTTGTCCATAAATATCAGTTTGTGTACATTAAATTATAAGACACAAGCTGAAACAACAGACTTGTTTTGTATTCAACTGCAGAACATGATGCAGAAATGTGTTATAATATTTTTATGGAGGGTTTTGTTTTCCAATCTAAGCACTACCACCTAAAGGAACCAGAATATGGTTGCCATGGGTTTTGGGTGATCCAAATTCAGAGTACACGTGCGTCCAAATAACAGGCAAACTGCTGAAGCAAGTCTTTAATATTGTCTTTGACCGTATGTCCCCTTAAATATAATGGCACTGGATGTGGGCTAGAGATGCACTGAGCTTTAACTGTGCAAACAATCAGCATACAAACTGTGAAGGAGGGCTCATCTCTCCAACTTGGTAGAATTATA
Source organism: Pterophyllum scalare (assembly GCA_024447675.2). Lineage (NCBI taxonomy): Eukaryota > Metazoa > Chordata > Actinopteri > Cichliformes > Cichlidae > Pterophyllum > Pterophyllum scalare. The sequence continues at coordinate 28,477 of JAMQGT020010183.1, read as the reverse complement.
AGAGGGCTACAGATGTGGCGGAGGAAGCACACGTGGAGGCAGGAATTCTCTTCACCTGATGTGCAGTTTATTTACAAATGCTGACAACAAGGCAGCTCAGGCTGGCGCTATGACAACAAAAGAAGAAAAACTATACAAAATCAAACAACACTTTTCAAAAGAACTTAAGGAAACCCAGAAATCATCTGAAACAAACACCAAAGGCTCGGCCCATGACTACCGGGCAACTGGCAGGTAGCCCTGAACTCTCACTCAGCATCAACCAAAGGTTATAAGGTTTAAGCCCCTTCCTAGAATAAACGATGTAAGCATTTGACAATTAATTCAGATAACAGATAATTTTACACAAAAGTATAGAAAAATATATTTATCACTTCTGAAACTTTACACTGAACCACAAATACACAAGTTTGCTTATGATGTTAAAAAGACTATTTGTAAAAAGAGTCATAAACTCCCCTCTGTTTATTTTGGAATCTGTAAAACGATTTGGAATCTGCTACTTCCCTTTTGACTGTCTGGACCTCCAAGATGGAGCGCAGCAACCTTCACACATTGCAGTAATACTGATAATTGAAATTACTTTTCAGTAATAAATGGTTTTGAATTTGTTGGCCCGTTGTTTATTTATTTTTACAGTATGAAAATAAAGATGATGTTAATGCTCAGGAAAATTATCAGAAGTATGTATCCCATTTAACCTAGCTAAGACTCAAACCAGTGAAGGACTGGTCCAGAGCAGCACTTGACTCACATTCGCAACTAAAACAGCGCCTCTGTTTTTACTGGCTACATGTAACAGAACAATAGAAGTTGTCATTCCATTGTGCTGTTGGCCCTAAGTACATTTAGTCCTCTAGAGGACATGGGTTACCCCATGACAAGTAATTCATTTTAAACACAAGGTGGTCACATACTGTAGCTATCAGTTGAAGTGCGGAATAATCTGAGCACAAAACAAATTTCACAGTTCAAAAACTTGCATACTTCACTGTACGTATGCTGTGGAGACCAAATAACATCTCTAAAAGAATTTTGTGGGAGTACTGGAAACGATCTTTCAAGAAATGCAGACCAAGCTGTCATTCTGTGCATGTACTTACAAAGTATGTCTTGGAGTGATCACCTGTTATTACTGGAATGCCTTTGAGGACAACAGTCAGCGCAGTTATGCCAGGAGTCTAATGACAGAAGACAGAAAAGATCAGTCAAGAGGCAATTTTAGCAAGGACGAATCAAATCAGGAGTAAAACTGATTGGTCTAAAATAGCTCAGTATTACTAATCTAGATGACTCATGACTCTGAAGATTAACACTAATAAATTGCAAAACCAAAATAATTACCATCCACTTGCATTAATTAATTCAGTCCGTTTCTTTTTTTGGAACTGCAGACTTCAGTGTAATTTGGGAAGTACCGGTCCACAGCCTCGAAGAAGATCAAGATTATTGCTGACAATTCTACTAAACTCAGGAAATGTCTGAAAAAGTAGAAAGGGGAAGAAGGGGAGAAGAATCAGGGCATTATTTATAAACTGATTTCATTCTTAATGACTGTGGAAAATAAAATGTGACATATAGAAAGAGGCATGGAGCAGGGGAGGGTTGGTTACCTCTGAGTACAAGGCTGCTTGAGTACAGTATAGAGTAAATGTACTTTACATTTACAAATGTATATTCCATCACTGAGAAGCAAAATTTCCAGTGAGATAGTTTTATCCCAACTCAAGCAATCTGAGTTGAGTTTTTTCAACACAAATTACTGGTGACTTACATAAAGTGAATGTTACTAACAAGTTGATAAAAACTGAGTTATGTCAGCTTTTTAAAATTTTTTTAATTATGCACTATGTTAATATTTACAGTGCAATGAACACCAATCAAGCATCACATTATGACCACCTGCCTAAAATTGTGTTGGTTCCCTTTTGCTGCCAAAACAGCCCTGTCTACACCCCTGAAGGCGTGCTGTGGTATCTGCACCTAGATGTTAGCAACACATCCTTTAGGTCCTGTAAGTTGTGAGGTCCGGACTCTATAGCTCGGACTTTGGGGGCCAGGTCAACACCCCAAACTTCTTGTTGTGCACCTCAAACTATTCCCGAACCATTTTTGCTTTGTAGTAGGGTACTTTGTCCCGGTGAAAGAGGCAAAGGCTCTCAAGGAATGCCGTTTCCATGAAAGGGTGTACGTGGTCTGCAGCAGTGTTTAGGTAGGTGGTACATGTGAAGGTTTCCCAGCAGAACATTGCCTAAAGCAACAAACTGCCTCCACTGGCTTGCCTTCTTCCTGTAGTGCATCCTAGTACCAGGTGTTCCCCAGGTAAGTTCACTCACCCAGCCATCCATGTGATGTAAAAGAAAAAGTGATTCATCAGACCAGCCCACCTTCTTACTTTGCTCCGTGGTCTACTTCTGATGCTCAAGGCTAAATGAACCGGTTCTTAGGCAGCGCTTTTCTACTTGAGCACTCAAAGTGCTTATACAACATGCCTCAGTCACCCATTCATACAAACACTGTTTTTTTTGTTGTTGTCCTTTTTTCTATAGTATGGACACCCTGACTGCCCCATACACAACAAACTGCAATGCAATGTGTATTCTCACACCTTTCTATCAGAACCAGCATGAACTTTTTCGCTGATTTGAGCTGCAGTAGTTTGTCTGTTGGACCGGTTCATCCAGGCTAGCCTTCAGTCCCCACGTGAGCCTTGGTGGCCCATGATCCTGTTGCTGGTTCACCACTATGATCTTGGAACACGTTTGATAGCTACTGACCACCGCAGACCGGGAACACCCTACAGGAGCTGCAGTTTTGGAGGTGATCTGACTCCAGTTTGGCTCTTGTCAAACTCGGTCAAATCCTTACGCTGCCCATTTTTTCTGCTTCTAACACATCAGCTTTCAGGACAAAATGTTCACTAGCTCTAGAAATTATCTTGCCCAAGGATACTTTGGCATGCAAACTGGAGCAGTCAGGAATTGAACCACCAACCTTACAATTAGTAGATGACCTGTGCTACCTCCTGAGCCACAGCCACCCCAATTTAGACTTCATGTCACAATTGGCCACACATTCATACAGCACTTTATCTATCCTGAGCCCAGGGCAACTGTACAGTCGGAAATGAACCTAACCTGTGTCCTTGTACTGTGGGAGGAAGAAGATAACCCAGGTGGCCACAAGGAGGTCACACCAACTCCACACAGAAAGGCACTAGCTGAACAGGAGATTCAAACCAGGAACATTTGTTCTGTGAAGCAACAGTGCCAGCCACCATGTGTAGTTACACTGAAAATATATGTAACACAGAGATTTAGATTTAGGGGTAAAATAAAGTTTGCTGTAAATGTGGAAAAACTGTCACAAAAATCACAGGACAGTATTGTTGAGAGTCTAAAGCCAGCAGTCTGACTCTCTGACCAAGCCATTGCTTTAACTTTTACCATTTGGGCATTTTATTTCAAATCCCTGTTCTGATTACCGTAATTTGAGACATTCATGATTTTTTTTTCCTGTCATAATAATCGTTTGAATTCTGTCCTCATACTCTTATCTTATAAATATCTTTTATTCGGTGACTCCAGGGCTGGATTAAGGCATTGTTCCCCTTATTAATCAATATTTAGATAGCATTTGAGTGTGAAGTGAGAGTATATCAGAATTACAACCTTCAGTATAATAAAAGCCGTGTCTCTTTAACTGAGGTATTCTCAGGACGGGGTGGGGGGGTGGATAGGTTCATCGGGTTCATGTAGTATTGGACGCCTCCTCCCATTTCAGGTTGGCTGCTTCCTTGGCTTCCTTAGTAAAAGGGGAGGTATAAGGCAAATACTTGATAGAAAATGGAATGGAAGTTTGAACTGGAAATAGCTAAATAGGAGAACTTGACCTTTACTCGGGACACAGAAAGTCAACCAGCCGATGACTCCAAACTAGCTGCCATTTTCAGGTCATTCGAGGCATCTCGCTAAATTGTATGTTGCTCCTGCAAGTTGTATGAGTAAGCCTGCTTTATTCGCCTATTAATTCCCATCTGGAATGGACGAACGCTTTGTGCTGTGCTGTCTGGTGGTGGAATATAAATCATGATGGCTGATGGCTGTTGCAAAGGAATGGAAAGAGGCAGGGGTAAGATTGCATCAGACTCTTTACCAAGACATGCATTTCCTCAGCAATATGTTCAGACCTGGTCGCAACAGCAAGGAAATGACATCCAGGAATTAGCTTCCAAGCGCGTCGACATCCAGAAGAAACGCTTCTATCTGGATGTCAAGCAGAGTGTACGCGGCCGTTTCCTCAAAATAGCAGAGGTGTGGATAGGAAGGGGCCGTCATGATAACATCAGAAAGAGCAAGCTGACGTTGTCTATGTCGATGGCTCCCGCTCTACGCTACTGTCTGGGAGACTTTATAGATTATTACGCCCGCATTGGACTGCGGGGAGGGCTGGCGCCTCCGCAGGTCGAAGGAGCACAGTAACAATGGTCAGGGCCGCGGGAACGACTCCCGCAAAAGAGCGCAGGAGCAGCACACGACCCTGTCTCCCACCGGCTCTGCCGTGTCCGACGACCACGCACACCGTGTTCTCAAGAGCGAATTTATTGAGAGAGACAACAGAAAGTACTTTCTGGACCTGAAAGAGAACCAGAGAGGTAGGTTCCTCCGCATACGGCAGACTGTGAGCAAAGGACACGGCACGATGGGCTACTACGGCCAGGGCATCGAACAGACCATAGTGCTGCCCGCACAGGGGCTCATTGAGTTCAGAGACGCTCTGTCACAGCTGATTGAAGACTACGGGGACGAGGAGAGCGACGACCGCGGCCGAGCAGGGTCCAGGAATCGCAACGATAATCCCGAGCTTCCAGAGGCTGCGTCTTTCCGAGTGGACAACAAAAGGTTTTACTTTGACGTGGGTTCAAACCGCTATGGCATCTTTTTAAAAATTAGTGAAGTGCGCCAGCCATATGAGAAACACCATCACAGTTCCCCTGAAAGCCTGGGCCCGATTTGGAGAGAATTTCATCAGGGTATCGAGGAGGAGATGCGACGAATCTTTTCTTGTCATAAAGAGAAGAGGACAGACGGCCGGCAGGACAGTGAGGAGCAGGAGGACTGACCTTCACGGTACTTTTGCATGTAGCCTAGTTTAGGGATTCAGTTCATGATGGGAAATCTTTTGTCCAGATGCGACAGTGACGTGACGTACTGTATGTGCCCCTACCATATTACTCAGATGCCATGTACTTCATTTACCTTTCAGTTTATTTGCCAAGGGCTGGTAAACTCCAAATTTTTAACATGCCAAGAAGTCAGTCAGCCTCTCATCAGTGCTGTTTGATGCATTCAGGACCACCCCGGACTCCCCACCACCACGCACATACGTAGCTTGTCATTTCAGGGGCGCACTGTTCAATAACCTGAACTTCAACTATAAGTTAAGGTGACACTATTGGTATCTTTTAATATTTTGCCCCCAGAGCAATATGGTTAACAGTTTTATAACACGCAAATGTGCAGAAAGCCTGTCACCTTAGATGAACTGCCATAATGTGTTCAGCAGAGTTTGGTTTTTGTGAAAAGTACAATGTAAGAAGTGATACAAAAGAAAAATATTACTCCTTATTAATGAAGAGAATACCTCATATATTGCACATGATTGGTTGCTGGGCCTCCAGCTAGCAAATAAACCCCAAGCTTGAACTTAATGTGCAATACACATGAGCAGCATTATCGAACACCCGCAACCCAACTGGACAAGTGCAAAAGAAGTTCAATTACAGGAATCAGGATGGATGTTTGGTTTCTTTTAATCGCTACTTTTGTTGAATAACAAACGGTGGCTCTGGGAAACGAGTGTTGTAACAGAGGAATGCTGCTTAGACATGAAAAGAAAAGAAAACACACACACGCACACACACATTGACATTCATCATACACTGCTGGTGTGGTTCAGTTAGCGCCTTTACTGGAAGTTTGTCATTCATTTTAACAATTTCACTTTATGTTGCCACATGTGAGACACAGACGATGTTGCTTTGTACATCACTGGTAATGCTGGCAAACATGAATTCAGACTCTTTCATTTTAGTGACACAGCATTTTCTGCAGTGCAGCGCTTTAGGCCATGTGCAAGTCACCGGACTAGAATACCCTGCAATGTGTTAAATGTAGCACTGTGCTGATTTGCTGCTTACCTCGCCAGCATCGCAATGAGGGGAGACATGTTGTGCTGTAGAGGCCTGCTTTAAACAAGTGCAAGGACACAAAGCGCTACGTGATGGCCTGGTTTCTGATAAGCCTCCACGCTGGAGTCAGTATGTATTCATTCACAAAAGTAGGAGAGGCAAAAGGATTTAAAAAGCTTCATGGGTACTGCAGCCTAGCGCCAGTGATTCTATCCAAAACAAGCACTTAGTCTACATACACAAGAGTGTTTTGTCTTGTGCACATGATATTTGTCTTAGTCCATTCATACATTCATACAATTTTAGTTGGTACTAGCTTTGAAACTTAAACAGTTGAAAAAGAACTGGCTTGTAGAATTGCTGACTGAATAGGTCACTTTATGAATAAATATATTTACTGTAAGAGCACTTGGAGTGGTTAATAAAACTAGAATTTAGCTATATAAATGCAGGTCCATTCACCAATCCAAAAATACAGCTTGAACAGAAGAATAAAAAACTGAAAAGACACACAGATCTCTAAGGAGTAAGTGTGCCACAGGAGTTACAGTATTTATACTATATCCTAATTATGTCCTCAAATTTACACACTACATTGTCAGAAGGAAAGGTATTTTACATGTGTTCTGCTGAACACACAAGATGGTCAGATGCTCTGTCTAGTGGCTGCTCCTTCGGTGCCTGCACTGCTATACAGAAAGCATTTGACAGAGCCTGAAGTCATACACAGCCATGAAAAAATAGACCTGAAGTGAGGAAAGATGCCCCAGGGTGCATGACTGCTGGGAGTGCTGCTGTTCTTTCACATGAATTTGAAGCATACAGCTGAAGTGCATTGATGGTAGATAAGCACTAAAGTAGATGAACACGCCTCTGTTATAACCAAGCAGTTCCTACAAATTATAAACACTTTGGCAAAAAGAATCAGTCTTTATTTTCGGTATTTCTTTGTGGTACGAGGAGGTAAAATTTTATTTAGCTAATCTGTTTCTGTCATCTCAGGAGCCCTGTGATTTCTCCTGCAGGACCTCCGGCGTACTGATTTCCCAATGCTAGCTGAATAGTTTTAACTTTAATTTTTATTTTTTTGCAGATGTGCGAAATAAAGAGCATTTTATATATATATGCCCCTAAAAGTCTTTACACAGAAAAAAATTAATAAAATCAAACATCAAAGTTCGTCCCTTTTGTGAAACCTTAGGTACCGTGTTACTTAATGTTTTATTTTTTACATTATGTGGTGCTACGGAAATATTTTGACACATTTTCTTGTGAGGTTGTTGTTACCCAGTTTTCAGCATTACAGCTCAGGTCTGTATTTTTTAGCACGATTTAAAAAGATTAAGGTCAAGGTACAAATTGGGTTTATTACCTTGATGTCAGCAAACACCTCAGTACTTATTGGTAAACTGGGAGTGTTAGCATAGAAAGAGGCTCAGCATGCAGCTCAAATGGATCTATAAACCATCTCTATACCATTACGCTTGTTTCTGCAGAACCGTGTAGTTTACCTTTCCAGCAAGTAATGAAGTTGTGTGAAAGTGTAAATGTCTTGTGCGTTCTTTTTGACTTTGAGTCCTTAAAATCCATCCAAGTGCTGCTACTTCCTTTAAGCTTGGATGGCATTTCGCTGTACATTTCGCTACGTTTGTACTCTGTGACCAGTCTGAAAGCAGAGCTGGTCACACTGACAAAGAGCCCAAGCCAGACTTTGACTTAAGCATCACACAACTGTGTTTAGTGTTGTGCTGATATCAAACCTTTGATTCAGTATAAGGTGATGACCCGCTCCCTAAAGTAAACAACTAGGCGAAAGGGTTTCCACTTCAGTGAAATGATTTCAAAGTTTTTATTTACAGAAACTCAGTAGACCCTGCAATAAAAACTGATTTATGTGTAGCACACAACTAAATACAGTGTGCAAATAATGGCCGGGGTAAGACATAGATCGACCTTTATGTCTGTTTTTTAAAAAAGATGAAAGATAGATTTAAAAACATGAACTCCATCCATCCATCCATCCATTTTCTTCCACTATACAAGTCAGGGTCACGGGGTTGGGGGGACGACAACCAGAGAGAGAGACAGACAGACAACCATTGACACCTACGGGCAATTTAGAATGACCCCACTAACTGGATAAACTCAAGAAGTTGAATAGAATCAGTGGGTACTTATTAATCTTAACATGAATTACTTAATTCTGATATCTGAACAGGAACAAGTTAAAGGTATGACACGTCACATGTCTGATTTGGGCTCTTTGTCTCAGTGCAGCTGTCATCTCTGTGCAGTGGATTTGAGATTTGATGAAATGAGGAGGGGGCAAAAAAAGCAAAACATGTTTAAAAATGATTTCAAAAAGAGTGTTAACATTTTTGTAGTTTTAGTAGCTGATTCTTGTAATGCCTTTAGTGCTTGAAAAGCACAGGACTAGTTGGGTTTGGTGTGTGTGTTGTACAGTCTGGTGAAGAGTGTGAGTTGTTTTATTTTCATACAAATGGCAAAATATATATTAACTGGGTACAATTCAAAGCACAGTTTATTTTGAATGAATTGAAGTGAAATGATTTAATGAACTTGTTACAGTAAAGCATCGATTGTCACTGAATTAGGCAAATTTTCTCATCGTCACTGACTTTATGTTGAAGGTGGAATGTGACATCCTTTAAAGTTATAGTGGATTATTTGTTTCATAAATTCCAAAATGAACAGCACTTTAAATAAAAGCTGCACTTTTGTTCTGCTGCTTTGTAATCAGTTGACATAGAGGGACCATTTCTAGCTATGCCTTTGGTGTAAAGTGACAATCATGGTTCCCTGCTGAAGAATCTGATGAGCTGTGCTTAAAAATTCCCATCAGTGTCTGTGTCGGTGCTCTGGAGTTTAACATCTGTGTGTGTGTATTCATGCTAACGCCATATTAAATAGTCGCCATATGTACTGAGACTCTAGAATCTCACAGAATCATGTGAAATTAACATAATTCTATTATGTTGACATGAACAGTGTGATGATAACTGTACTTGAACAGAAAAATACTGGTTAAAAAAGAATGTCAAATATTGGTGTAATTGTTACTTTGAATGACAGTTGCCACACAACATCCAAAATATTTTAGTGGTATCCTTTTGAATCACTTGAAAAGTGAAAGAGCTTTTTTAAAATTTGACACCTGTGGTGAATCATGCTACAGCCTAGCTTAAACTGGTGTGCACAGGGGGCGCTGTAGGGCTTCTCCCATAGCATCGTTTATTCTATTGTTCTAATTGCATTAGAATCCCTAACGTGGCGATGAAAAAGAATGAAATAAATTTGGCAACTTTTGCATTTAACATCTGTCAGACAGCCTTATTCACCCCATCAGCTTTCAGCTCACATTCATGTATAAAATAAACATGAAAATCTACTAAAACAGCAAAGATCTGTGTGAAACAGACTTAATTTGCATTAAAGACTAGATAGATCTAGAAAGTGACAGGCATTTAGTTTTGTTTTATAGTTTTGATAATTACTTTTTTCCCATTTTTCCTAGAATTGGTTCCAGAGGGCATAGTTCATAGGTACATTATTTAGACGTGATTAAAGTACAGTAAATACACTGTTTAACAGGCGGATATGAGAGGTTATAGATTCCTGACATTCCTCACAGAAAATAGCTGCTGTGGTCAGCCTGTTTTCAGTGACAGTGGGGGCTAGATTTAATAGTTTTTATGTTTTTTATCTTCTATGTTAAGTACATTGAGTTTACATGTAATGAAATGTGGTACATAAAAAAAAAATGCCATTGCCATCGTAGAGTGAAAAATAGAAACAACAACAAAAACGATTATTTCAGTGCAACTGAACTTGGCTTCTCTAATGTGTAACAATGCAGTGTATCCAACTTTTGAGACACAAATGAGAAGCAAAGGAAACAAAGAAGGCCCAACTTGGTTCACAAACTTTCACCTCTTGCAGTCCAGTTGGACAGCTAGCTGAGGAAGACCATGACACTACGTGACAACTCAATACATTAAATTAGTGTGATTCTTTTTGTGTGTTTCCAAGGTTAGGAGTGAGATTTTCTTGTCCAAATTATGTGTTGTCAATCTTGCTCTCAATGCGTCATTTTCATTATAACATATGTTATGCCTTTGTCAGAATCACAGTCTGAAATATGAAAGCACAAGAAGCATCTCAGTGCAGCTGTATTTGACCACTTTGAGTACAGAAGCACTGCATATGTACAAGTCTGTTTGTCATTTACCACATGTGCTCTTCATTGTCGTGCAGGTGTCATCCCATAGAAAACCAGTCAAAACTGAGAAAAATATGATACGCTCAGAATAAGCTAATCTTTATGTTTTTTAAATGAAACTACTTTCATACTATGAATATTTTCAAAAGTATAATCTGTTGAAGTACATGAGTTGGGTCCAGTACTTTTAATTAGCAGTTTTTTTCATAATGTTTGAGCCCTCATAACCTCATAAGTGCAGCACAAGAAATCTTCATTTAGGCTCTGGTAAAAACTGCGGCTTAATTCAATTCAATTCAGTTTTATTTATATAGCGCCAAATCACAACAAACAGTCGCCTCAAGGCGCTTTGTATTACAGGTAAAGACCCTACAATAATACAGAGAAAACCCAACAGTCAATACGACCCCCTGTGAGCAAGCATTTGGCGACAGTGGGAAGGAAAAACTCCATTTTAACAGGAAGAAACCTCCAGCAGAACCTGGCTCAGGGAGGGGCAGTCATCTGCTGCGACCGGTTGGGGCTGAGGGGAGAGAGACAGGACAAAAGACATGCTGTGGAAGAGAGGCAGAGATTAATAATAATTAATACATTTTACATCCACTCCAAGTGTTACAATGTAAGACAAATCATTTGTTTAGCTTGATTTCTTTTTATAATGAAGTATCAGTAGCATCAGCATCATGGAGTATATTGTAATTTCAATAGAAAAAAAAAAACTTGAACTTAATGTCTGCTAAGCTTGAAAAGGTGCATATTTGGTTGATTTTAAGTGGTTATATTACCATGTGGGATATATATGATACAACATCTTAAAAGTCACCTTTACCTTCGGTCCATGATTCCTTCTGTGTCAATTTTTGAACGCAGTTATATCTTCCACACCCATAAATGTAAGTTTTGGCTGTGAAGTGGAGAAACGACATCAGTGTGCTCTCTTATCAGTTTGTTGCTTCATTGCCTGTTTCTTTTGGCATGAGACAGCCTGTCCTTTGGACTCACTTTACTAAACTTTAGTGGGAAATACCCAATTGCTGTGAAACGTGTGTTCAGTGCAGTCTCCTCTTCTGTTGATTCATGATTTTGACACCCCTCTGTGATCCAGGTCTTTCAGCTCATGCATTTATGAAGTTATGAAGACTGAGAATTTGTGGTAAAATAGCATAAAATGAAAACTCGTCCTTTGTGCACTTTTTGAGGACCTGTAACTTTGACAGTGTTCATAGTATGAAGATAAAATTTTGCATGGCTTTATTAAATATGTTAATGTATAAAAAATCCAGCTGATTCTGAGGGTGTCTGGTGGCAGGCACTGCTTGATTCTTAGTGGAATGACCCACATGCAAACTGCTGGTATGGTCCTTTGAATGAGATGAGAATATCTCCAAATCCATGGACAGTTTAAAAAAAAAAAGGCTACAGGTTGGTAGACTTTAACAAAAAGCTTGACAAAAGAAATTTGGACTGTTAACTGAAGTTTCCAGCCCTGACGCCTTAAAGCATCTTCACAGTTTGACTGTGATTCATGTTCTTTATTTTAGCAGATTGCAGTGATTCAGTATAGTCATCTAAAAACTAGTCCTCCTGGGATCATTGCTATAAATCTGGATAATATACTCACATCCACGATGATTTAGACAGTAATTTTTTAAAGAAACACAGGTAGAACTCTGTTGAAGTGTATGTGTTTATATGGTTGTGGTTGTGCAGGCAGAGTGATGTGAATGTACGCATACTGAAGAAGACCTGCTGAAGTTGTTTGTAGTTTTGCTTTCAATTCATCATCAGATCTTTGGAGTGGGAAAAGTAGAGATATAAATGTTTGCTAATCTTTTAAAAATTGAGTGGATAACTGAAAATGTGAAAATGTGTAAATTTATATTACTGTAATGTAATGCATTGGTGTGTCCTATATTCATGTAAACTAACACTTAAAAAACAAGGAAGTTTTGTACTCTAGCACTTTCTTTACTGTGTACTGTAAAAATTCATCTACATGTAAAGTACTGTATTAATATTCATTACTTGCCTTGTAATGTTTGAAATGATGCTACATTTAGAAATGGTTATCATGTTTTAGAGTGTATGCATGTCAATGGTCGGGTCCCAGTATAATAGGAAAATTATAAGAAATATGGTGCTATGTTATATTATATAAAGGTGCTTCTGTGGACCCCATGAATGCATGCAAAGAGGAACTATCAAAAGTAGATAAAAGAAAATTGATGTCCTATTGCTGTTCTCAAATAGTGCTGCTTCCCAAAGATGTCAGAAATTTGGAACATCCAACTTTCTGCTTGTTAAAATGCAACAACAGTCCTTCAAAAGAGAATTCAGACTCATGTTTGCAATACAGAAATCTGACAGCATGTCAGCGTTCTCAGCAAACATGAGTGCACTGTTACCTCCACTCCTCCAAACACGTCGAGTGTTACATGACTGGAATGTAGCATTTTAACTTGGACAAAGAAAGTTTCAGTGTTGCCATGTTCTTCCCTGTTTTTTTTTCTTTCTTTTTTTTTTTCTGAGCTACATCACTGGAATGCGTGGAGTGTAGGAAATTTCCAACTATGTAATGCATAGTATTCCTGAAATGTGAAGGATGTGCACCACCTGCATCAGGAACACATAATCCCACGCAATCACAGACGGTGAAGTTTAAACTGTAAATAATACGACCAGCCTCTTGAGCCCTTGGATGAACCAGAGTCAGTCTGCTGAAAGTGCTGATATCCAAGAGTGTTTTGACCTTAGAGGCAGTCCATCATTAGATGGTCTGTTTTTTATTTTTTAAGAAAAACAGTCACGTCTATTTACAGTTACACTGCCCTTGTGACAAAGTCTACAGATCTACAGACAATCTAACAACATTGTTTTGTAACTCTTAATTCTTCTGATGTTTATTTATTAAATAATTTTTCATGTAGCAGTTTTTGGACAGCAAACATCAATATAGTCTTTGACAGATCAAAGTTGTCTGAGTTTGGAAAACTTTGTGTTGATTGTTGCTGGCAAAGAATTTGGAAAAAGAAAAAGTCTGTGTCTATTAGTTGTATTGATCATTGTTGTTTTTTTCCCATTAAAAGATTTTGCAGGATTATCCAGACTTTTATTTGTTTTCTGTTTCAAAAGTCCACCCAGCACCATACCACAGTGTTACAGAAACTTTATAGTAAATTTTATCATAAGATTTTACCACATATTCCCAAATTATGAAAGGCCGTGCATTAATTAAAACTGTTACACATTACAATGCTTTGCATTATTTTGTCAAATTGTTATCTGTGAGCCAAAGTACTGACAAAAGACTTGTTTGTGTCCTGTTAATGATAACTCATAATCATGAGTCATGCAAGGCCGGTTTTTATTCATGCTATAATCATACAATAAACAGGCATTCGAGGCAAACTCTCTTCTTAACCCAGCTTCAACAACTCTTTCCAATAACTTCATGCTATGACATCTCCTTACCTCCACAGGTTTGTTATCTGGACCAACCACATTTCTGCTCTTCATCCTCATAGCTGCCCTCACTTCCTTCTTATGAATCCTCTGCACTTCCTAATTTACGAGCTTTCCTCCATCCATCCATCCATCCATCCTCCTCTCTCTCATTTTCTACATTCATCAGCTCCACAAAGTACTCCTTCCATCTTTTCAACTCACTCTTCACTTGTTAGTACATTTCCATCGCTGTCCTTAATCACTCTAACCTGCTTCACCTCCTTTCCAGCTCTGATCTCTGTCTAGCCAATCAGTACAAGTCATATCCACTCACCATGCTGTTTCCTCAGGCAGTCTCAAAATGAGATATTGCCTTGGCCATCTTACCAACCTCAAACCAGAAAAATCAAATGCTAAATGTCAAGTACTGCTGTGGCAACAATTTGCAATCATTTGTATCCATTGTCCTTTAACTTTTAAAGAGCTGAGATGCTTAAACATTTAATGGCCATTTTACGTGATGACCCAACTTTCCAGAGTTCACTATCTCAATGGCATCAACTGGAAGCAATGCAGACTGGATTAAGTTGCTTAATACTATCCATTAAACTGATAGTAGTAGATAATCGGGGCTCTTTTGGCAGCAAAAGGGGAACCAACACAAGATTAGGCAGGTGGTCATAATGCTTGATTATAATGCTTCATTAAATGAAGGTGCCTGAACGCCTGTCGTGATCATTACTATCGTCACTGGACATAACGTGGCTTGGTGAGCTGTATAGTCCAGAAAGTTGGTGCACCGCTGTAGAAAATATCCGACAAGTTAAAATTTCCCCTTTCAATAAAGTTATTCTTTTGGGAATAACCTATACTTGAAGGCCAACAAGTTTTTTGCCTGATCCTTAAATTTTTTTTTTTTACCCCACCCCCGGATGGGGGAACGGGGTATTATTATTGATATGTTTGTTTGTTTGCTAAAACTATTAGAACAAAACTACCAGTCAGATACCAAATTTGCACGAAAATGGCCCAATTTTTGTCATAATTGGGTAAAGGTCAGAGGTCATGTTTTTATGACATGTGACCTAGCATGTTCAAATTCATACCATAGATGCATCTACTAAACACCACAGACGACTTAGTTCTTACTATAATAATGCCAATCACAGAAAGTGACAATATTCTCAGCAGTTTATATTTATTATGATATTAGCATTTCTTATTCCTGGTTCTTTGCAAGTCCCTAAGGCTCATATGCACCCCATTAAGATCTACTGAGACCTTCAATTGTGTGTTCTAGAACTTGTGCTTCCAGGAGATTTGTGCCACCTAAAGATTCTACTGCCAGCAGGCTGAGGGGGCGCACTGGCAGCTGACAGTATTTTTTTTCACTGAAAGTATCTTTGGTTAAAAATCTGGTTAAACGGATCTAATCCATATACTGGATTCGCATAAAAGTTATTTTAGTTGAACTATTTATACCTTGGGAAATTATGGGCATGGGCATTAAGACCTATGTGTTATCTTGGTGATTCAGTGTTTGTGAGACGGACAGCGTTCAGATCAGGTAAAATGTTGCGCCCCGCACCACTTGTTTCTAAATTGAGGGCAACATTTGGAGGCAGCTGATCCGCTGTGACGACCCCTAAAGGCAGCAGACAGAATAATAATGAGAAGAAAGTGGCGCAGGAGGGCAGCAGTGCGCTCAGAGAGTACTGTCTGGTGGAAACATATTCGACAAAGAAGAAGAAGAAGGAGGAGGAGGAGGAGAAGGGGAACGGGAAGAAGCGCAAGTGTATCGTCACTAACCGTAAGCATAGTTTGTCTGGTAGTAACAAGAATGTAGCCAATTTTAAAATTATAGTTCTCCTTCTACGTTGTTGCTCAGATCAGTAATCTTACATAAATATGACGTTTATTTCCGGGGCATTATTTAGCTGGTGTGACCGGCGGTGTTGGATTGTTAAAAAGTGAATGACCACTGTGCTGATGTTTGATTTCAGTTCAACTTTCCGAGGTGAAACATTTGCAGAGACAGCAAAACTGAGATGAGCTGAAGACACAAGGAAGGAACGCTTCACAGCAGACCGTGAGTTTGACTGAAACACCACGCCTGATGTGTCCTTTAGTACGTGTGCCTTTTTAAAAGAGTTTAAAAACTGAGATCCGACTGTAAGTCCTTGTTGCACACTCAGCACTTTCTTACTTTAAGGTACTAAAGCTTTACGGTAATATGCCAATAAAGACTGCAGAGCCTTCATTTCACGTGACCCTTGAGCCTATAAATCTTTATAATGTTCATTAAATACGCATCTGCTCACAAATGCGTTTTTAGAAACAATTCACTTCTGATCATTTGTGTCGACACCTCAAAAAACCTCAGACTTGTTCCTTTGTCCAGAGGATTGTTTGTGATGTCACGTGATTACAAGGTTATTTAAAGTCGCTACAGGTAAAACAAACAAACCAAAAAAAAGTCTTTCCAGGAAAATGGGAAGTAGGCGTGGCGACTCCTTGAAACATATGCAAACATACATGAATACATTGTATTAATATTATATTATATGATTATATTCATATGGCATGAGGTTCACTTAGCTTTTTCAAGAATAGCTGGCCGAAATGTTCTTCAAGGAGCGTGGCATGAGCGGGCTAACATCCCCTCCATCTGAGTGCAGGCAATATCAATTGTATGCATCAGTTGTAGGGCTGACCATCCTCAAGTCACATAAGTGTGTGGGAGGAATAATAATGGCAACGAGAAAATTCGCAGAACAGTTTAACGTTGGTGAAATTATCAACACACAGAGCAGCCACCTGCGTCATTCTTTAGTGCTGTGGCGTGGGAATGTTACCACTTAAACCTGCATCCTCTTTTTTATGCTGTTGTTGTGTTCCAAAACAATGCAACAGGAGCCTGTTGGCATATTTAAAAAAACAACAAGCAAAGAAATGCATTTTTAAGGACAAAATATTCACTGCGTTTATTTCCTGGTTTGCTGGTAGAGGCTCCTGAAAAGTAAGTCTCTGACACATCAGCCATTGTCAGCTGTGTTTGTGTTTGTTTTGCTATTCGTCATCAGAAATGTTGGCTCTCTGACGGTGTATGATTGCCAGAAATTATTGAGTATATCTGTTTGACCGCCACAGTTAACATGAGACACCAGTTAATCTGAGACACTGGTCCTGTCTAAGTCTGCAGGAATACTGCTTTCTGTTAACACTTTCATGCTGAATTTATGAGCTTGATTGATTATTGATTTAAGAAAAAAAATTAAGTCTGTTTTGTAAATTTTGGTCATACTGTGTTTTAGAATGGAGATCATGGGATGGGATGAAACCTCACGCTCATTGGCTTATGAGTTATTAGCTAGTGAGTGTGTGGTTTAATAGTCAGACCCACCACTCTGTTTTACGCAACCAAGATGACGATGGCAGAAATCTTGAAACCTCAAAATGGGACTTTAGAAACCGATGACTATTGCCACGGCAGCTACGTCCATAGTTTAAGCTGTCTGTAGATTGAGATCATTGTTATGTTGAAAAATGGAGCCGTTGTAAACCAGATGATTTCCAGCTGGTGTTGCATGGCAGATCAAAATCTGATGGTGCTTTTCTGCATTCATAACTGCACCAGTTTTGACAAGATCCCCAACACCACTGGTTGCAGCTCCAAAACCATAAGAGATCCTCCTCTGTGTTTTACTCACTGTAAACACTCACTGTTGTACCCCTCTGCTCGACCTCTGTGTGTATTGATGACGATATGAACCAAAAATTTCAGCTTTGGATACATGACTCCATAAGACCTGCTGTCACTTATTTTTCGTGTGGGCTGACGTTGAAATGATCCTCCTATGAGGCCTCAGTGAACAGTAAATAGATCTAGATGCAGCTCTCAGGTCCAGTGTCAGGTCTGGGCTGGATCTTTTTATTTTGGATTTTTATTTTGCTATGGCTTGGCACTAGTCCCCCCCACCCCCACCCCCAAGTAAAATGCAAAATACATTAAATGCAGTAAAATGCACTTTTGGAAATGTTTAGCTGCACACAAATGAAGCAAACAACTGAACTAAACAGTGTTTTGTGTTGGCTGTGGTTGTGTCTGATTAGATTATAACATGTTTGCTTCCAGTCAGGTGATGCAAGTTGAGCGGCTTTAGCTGAATTTCAGTGGAATCATGGAGGAGGACTGCAGGCCTTTGCTGAGCTCAGAGCAGATTGGAGAGGGCTACATGCACAGAGGCTCCACGGATTCACTGGACTTCAGAACTAAAAGGTAAATAATGCTGAAACTAAACTAATCAGTACAAAGAGTTTATCAGCATTTTGCTTAGCCGTCAATGCATAGGTTCATGTTGTTGTTTGATAACATGAACAAGAGTTCTATGCATTTATTGACCTTCAATAGACACATAGCCACAAAAAATACTGACGTAGTCAACCCTTTGAAACATCTATAGACAGGCTTCTAATGAAAGGAACATCAGTATCTTAGTAACGTACTGGGCTTCCAGAACAGTGTCAAGGCATCTCTGGCATTCATTCTCAGCTGAGCTGACCTACAACATGCATGCCATTCTTTGCTAGATAATAAATCAGGTGTTTTATTACGTCAGCTTCTTGGAATTCACTTAGCAAGCAAATGCTAAAATGTTAGCTGTGAATGTCTGTGTGCGAGGGTTGCATTTTCCTAGCATCATTCCCTTTGTGAGTTCTAATCCAGTTCGGCATTTCACAGTGACCAACTAGCTTTCTAGTAGGCAAAGCATTACAAACACGCCCTTCCAGCAAGCTGTCACGTATGTTTGCTTTATTGCACAAATTTTTTTTTAGTCAAGACATTTATGTGTTTGTTGCATATTATACTTTAAAGAATATCAAAACAGGTAAATGATGCATATCGTAGGTAATGAAATCAAAGAATATTACATTCTTTTTATTGACTTCTTTCAGGCCTTTCCACGTGGAACCCAGTAACATCATAGATGACGGCCCACAGGAGAAAATCTCTGCTGAGGCGGCTGTACTCAACAGCAGACTACACTACTACAGCAGACTCACGGGGTCTTCTGATCGACTGTTGGTAGGTCGAGTCACAGTTTGTTACGCCAGTTTGTTTAAAGCTATGAATGCACCATCACAACCATAGCTCCTGGGCAAAAATTTGCTAAGACTTTAAAAAAAATTAGCCATTCATCAAATGTTAGCATTTGGTTACTTTTTATTTCATGAATGTTCACAAAAAAGTTATTGTTACATGATTACAAGTTTATGCAGTTATCATGAGGAATTACGAACTACTTTTCAAAGTTTTGTGGTAACACTGAATCACTGACTGAAAATGAAGCTAACTTGTACCTTAAGAAGGGGAATGCTGTAAAGGAAACCAAAAGTAATTCATATCAGTTTCCACTGTCTGAGATGCCATGACACGTACCTTTCTGAAATCTTTCACTTTTAGGATCTCTCTTTTTTCCCCTTCTAGAGTCCTCCAGACCATGTGATTCCCCAGCCAGATGAGATCTACATCTACAGTCCACTGGGAACAGCTTCCAAGGTGCCAGGCAGCGACCATGCCTCTTAAAAACCCCAGCATCATTACCATGTAAGCCCTAAAAGCATCAGTCCTGAAAACCACCTGAGCTACACAATTAACTGCTTTGATTGCTTTTTTTTTTTCTTGTCACAGATTTGCTGTATGGAACACAATGATGGGCACATCTATACTGAGCATACCTTGGGGTCTAAAGCAGGTGATATATTTTAGTTCACACACTTGATGTCTTCCGCTCATTTTTTTTTTGTAGAGTTGCACTCTGTGTGCACATAAAGCAAAAAGCTGAAAACAAATCTGAATTTTTGACTTTATTTCTTCAGGCTGGTTTCACTCTTGGAGTCTTCATCGTCATCTTCATAGGCCTGCTGATGCTGTACTGTTGTTATACTGTCCTCAAATCACCAAAGGCAATATGTAAGTAATTTTTATAGACTGTGCATCATTTTCTGGATATTAGAACAGCTATGCTTTAGTATTTTTTGGTGATACTTTTAGAAAATTATTGAAGCAAGAAACTTGGCATTGCCAGTCTCAAAAGCGGATGAGTGTTGAGAGATAAAAACTGCTTTAGATTTTTCACATGTAAGTATGAAGAGAATAATTTAAAATATTCTGGTATTGCTGTATTTTTAGGCCTTCTACTTCTTCTTTTGTCCTCTGCCTGATGGGGTTCAGGGCTATGCACAACAGCAGTGGGGACAGAGCATCTCGCACTTGACTTGACTTGTGCAATTGGCTTGAAGGTGGCCTCTACTGTTCTCCACATCCCTATTGAGTTCCTGATGAAGGCTCTTAGTTGATCTTGTGTAGTTCTAGGCACTCCGGGATCTATGTGTAGGTATCGTGTCATAGGCTTTCTTGTAATCGATCCAAGTGTGGTGCACAGGCCTCAGCTTTTGACAGCTTTCTGCAGCTCTTCCATCCATGCTGCCTTGATCTTAGCCTGTAGTTGTCTTTTCTATGGAGGGTATAGCTCCTCGTGGCTATTCATCTTATAGCCAAGCATCTCAAGGATCACTGCTGCCATGGCACAGATCAGCTGGTTGGTTTCAGTGATGGTTGAAATAGGGACTGTCTGCATTCATATCTTCTAGCAGACTTTCAGAGGGTACTTCACGTGGTCTTGGTAATTGGCCACAGGGGTCCAGGTTTCCAGGGTAGCCGTGATCTTGTCTTTCAGGTCAGCTGCTCTGGCACTCAACATACCAGTTGTTGTTGTGGCTTGGTACCCAATCTCAGAGTGTGATGTGATGATCTCTCTCCCTGACCTGAAGTCCTAGCTTCCCCTTGCCTAGCATTTGTTGTACCTTGTCAATCTCTAGTTGCTCCAATGTCTAGCCTAGGGAACCCTTACTGGATGCATGCACTGGCTGGGATTCAAACCCCCGATCTATTGTTCTAAAGATGGTGGTGTTACCACTACAAAACAGACAACAACAACAACAAAAAAAAGATATAAACAACAAAACTTAATTTAATTAACATAAATAAAACACTGACGCTTAGCACTGAAATCATCTAACATTACCAGTGAACCAAAAGGTGATTTATCCTGCTGCATTTACTAAAAGGCTTTGGAAAGGAATTTTAGCTCATATAGTTAATATTTCTCACCACTGTGGACTATGGAAAACTTAAGATTTTGTGATTAAATTTTTAACTTCATATTAGTGAACCAGATATTCACTTCTGTAGTTATTCTTTGTACTCTCTCTAGCACGTGTGGATACATCCGACTGGGAATTTCCTGATGTTTGTCAGTACTACTTTGGAAAAGTTGGTCAGTGGTCCAGCTTGATGTTCTCTATGGTGTCACTTATTGGAGCTATGGTAGTTTACTGGGTCCTCATGTCCAACTTCCTCTTCAACACAGGACAGTTTATTTACAGTAAGTAACGATGCTTTTTATCTGTAACTTATTGGTACCACTCAAGGCAAAACACAAGGAGAGTATCTGATATTTGCACAAACGACTTTGTGGAGAAAGATGTAAAACAATTAGTGGTTTTAGCTCTAAATTTGCAAGAAGACTGCTTTTAGCTGATGGCTTTCTCTTCTGTTCACAGACCATGTTCACAATATCAGTGTGTCAGATTCAGAGTTTGAAACCAACGGCTCAGAAAAAGGTAAGGTGCTTGCCCAGTGCACATTTCAACTTTATCATACACCTTTTAGGAGAGGTTGTACATTTCAGTTGTCTTCTAAATAAATCACGTGCAGGCAATCATAAAGTTACTGTTTTGAAAAGAGGACAACTTGAAGGATAGATTCATCGAATGTATATGTGAGTGTGCCTGTTGTGTAAGCATTTTTTGTCTTCTGCCTGGTGTTGAAGAGTCACAAAGAAGGAATCCCAGTCAAACCCATTGTCAGGAGTATAAACTCAGTCTCCTACAACATTTCCAAGCACCTTGCCATCATCTTGTCTCCACTTGTTGGCAACACACCCCATCACATTGAAAACTCCACAGACTTTACCAACAAGGTCCACAATCTTACACAATCAGGACCCTGCAACACCAGGCAGAAAACATTCCCCCTAAGGCAGCAGGGAAAGAAAAGGAACACATGCATGTGGATATCCCACCTGGAATTTCATCAAATCAGTGAAGATGCACAAGAAAGAAGGTCAGACACCAACTGGGGTGAAAGAGAATGACAAACAGAACAAAACTGTCATTGCCTATGTGGCAGGCTTGTCAGAGAAACTCAGGAGAATTTTCTCCAGGCATGACATTCCCGGACCTAGTCACACTCTAAGACAAAAACTGGTTCATCCCAAGGACAAAACTCCCAAACACAAGCTAAGCAATGGGTAGCTAAGGACCCAAAATGCGGAGACCACAAACACAGCTCTATAGTCAAGAGGCTTTATTATGTTAATGTGTAAGCTGAGTACAGTAGACTGGTGCTAGGATGTATGTCTGAGGGCAACGCAGAGTTCACTGGAGGTGAGAGGAAAGGGGTTAACGTGGTTTCTGCAGTGTCTGTAAGGCAGTGTAATAGCTGAGAGCTAGCTGGGTTAGTGCTGACTGTTGGGTCCAGAGGGGAAAGGATGCCAAAGAGCGGTGCACGTCCTGTGGTTCCCAAGAGTCGAAGGTCGAGCAGGCAGGCAGGTAGATGGTGGGCTCCAAAAAGGGAAACAATCCGTATTAACTACGTCGCTCAGAGTAGAAAGGTGCAGTCCTTCAGTCAGCATGCTAAACAGTCCTGGAACGAGGAAATAAACCAGTTGAGCATGGGAAACAAAATCACTGAGAGTGGGTGCAAGACAGCCAGATTACCACAGAAGTGAGATGACAATCTGGCGGAGACTGGATGACATCGCTGCTCCTTAAATACTGGAACGTGTAGTTGAAGAGAGAGACAAACTCTTCATTGTTACCACCTACCCTTAAAAAATATCTTGTCATGTTTTTTGATTTGATGTCAGTAAATTAAACTATGCTTTGTTCCAATTTTTGCACTGCCCTCTGTATAGTCTGAAAATTGTTTGTTCTCAAGTAGCTAGTTACTTAATTGACAGAGTTTGGTTATGTTTTGTTCATTTGTTCACCAGTCATCTGTCCATACCCGAACACGGAGCCTGGAAGGAATGATAGCATCAGCACCCTTTACCTCAGTGACTATCGAAATGATACGTCTGATGTCAGCTCCTTCGAGCGGTATTGGAGTAAAACCAACACCGTCCCCTTATATCTCATCATTCTGCTGCTTCCACTGCTCTGCTTCCGCTCAGCTTCCTTCTTTGCAAGGTTCACCTTCCTGGGTAAGACATGAAGAGCAGTACTGAGCAGGTAACATTCTTTGAGAATAGTCAGGAAGCTTGGGCTTTGTACATAGTGTGTACTGGAATTTATTCACAATGCACCGTTGGCATTTGAGCAACTGCCCAGAGCTGAGTTTTGAAAAGTGACCTGGACGAGCAGCATAGAAGCATATTCTTTTTGTCGCATCCTTTTGTCTGAAAACTCAAAAACTTTGCTTGAATCTTCTGTACACATGGTGTAAAACTGTGTTCTCAGTTCATTCAGAATCTGTTAAAGGATGAATCAGTGGAGAGTGCAGAAAAAACATCATTAGTTAGCTTACTTTTTTAAATTGTTGTAACCCCAATGGGCTGGGCAGCTAATTTTACACTCTGTGAACATGATAACTCGAGAACCATGTGACTGAGGATGTTCAAATTCACACCATAGCTGCATCCGCTAAAAATCTTGGACGTGGTGAATATCAGTGACATTGAGCTCAAGGTAAATGTCAGAACCCTGATGCATAGCTATTCATTTTTCTCTCTGGATTAAAAGGAAGGCTGCCTTTATTTTAATCTGTGGTGAAATGCAATACTGGTCACGTTTTTCATTCATTACACGTGTGTACTTGCTTAAATAAACATACTTGATCAGTAGCATGATCTGGAGTCCGGAATAGTCAATTCAGAGTTGATGGTTAACTACAGAGATTGTTGAATCTGCTTCCTGTGGTATTCCTTCTGAATGTGTCTTTTATTCATCCATTGATGTATCGATCTCATTCCTCCATCTTGTACAGGCACCATATCAGTGGTCTACCTGATTGTATTGGTCACTGTCAAAGCTGTCCGTCTTGGCCTTCATCTAGAATTCCACTGGTTTGACCAAACCCAGTTCTATGTTCCAGGTAAAACTGCTACAGGTGTTAATGCCTCTTTTTGTTTCTTTTAACAGCAACTTGGCATACTTGGCATACTCCAGGAGTCCAGTTGTATACAATACAATGTAGTGAAAAATAAAATAAAATAGAATTGACCAGGAAAAAAAAATGTTAAAACCACCACTGTAGGTATACATTTGTAGTAACAAATTTTATGTGTAAATCACATGGCCTGTCACCATTTTAACAGAATTAAAAGCAGTGTAAATAGCTATTACACAGAATAATGCAGCGATGCAGTTTCACTCAGACACATTATTTATATTGTGTAACTTTTTATTTACTAGTAAATGAAAAAAGTTACACAACACTGTGGAATATTTCGTGGTGGAATATTGTGGACTGTGGAATATTTTGTTGCATCCACTCTTGTTTATGTTCACCTTCCAGGCAGACGTGTCAGTTATTTCTGACCTTTTCTGTTCTCTGGCTCTGATACCTTATCAAAATTGTATCTTGGCAATGCATATTTTACTGCTGGAGATCAGTTTATCTTCCTTAAATGCCACAAAACAAGCTCAAAACAATCAGAATCAGCTGTTTGGCACTGGCAGAGAAGATCTGGCAAGTTGTTCATGGGCACAACCCACAAACTCAAAACTGCTGCTTAACCCACAAAGGCATTTTCCTTACAAATGTGGCTCCATGTGAGCGAAATAAACAGGTTTTCCAAAGGGTATAGGTTTTATTGTGAAGAAGCATTGTTACAACATTTACAAATTTACTTACTTTCTGTGCTAAGTTTATATATAAAATTCTAAGTTTTTCAAGCATAACTTTTAACTGGAATGCCAGTGTTATGAAACATGCACCACTATTGTGACTTCTTCAGTTTTTTTCTTTCTTTTTTTTTTTTTTTTTTTTTTTAAGTTTCTCTACATTAGCAAATGGATCATTTATCTAATTGTGCTCTTTCAGAGTTCAGATCGTTCTTCCCTCAGCTCACTGGTGTTCTCACTCTGGCCTTCTTCATTCACAACTGCATCATCACATTAATGAAGAACAACAAGCACCAAAAGAACAATGTGAGCATGATTTACCCATGTTCCTGCACAGATTAATACTCTTCAAATCTGATCTTTGCGGAGTCAATTCAGATGACACAATTCAGTCTCACAAGTTTTTCTTCTGATGTATCTAAGGTAAATTTGGTTTGATATTTTCAGGTGCGGGACCTGTCTGTGGCTTATCTTTTAGTAGGCCTAACCTACCTGTATGTTGGAGTGTTGATCTTTGCGGCCTTTCCCTCACCTCCTCTCTTTAAAGACTGCATTCAACCAGTAAGCTTTCCACTTTAATGCTATTTTTTTAAATCTCTATTTAAATATATAAATGTATGAATTTTTCTAAGCTTTGTCAAGATGCTCATATTTTTCCTATACACACTAGCACTGAGAGGTAATAAAGTAAACCCTTGGATTTAGTAACGAACTGAATTACTTTGCTGAGCAGCTAGGAATCGAACCACCAACCTTCTGATTAGTAGGTGCCCTGCTTTTCCTCCTGAGCCACAGTCACCCCTCTTTAGTGTGACCATTCTTCCTAAATGATTGAGTACAACCAGATTTTTAGGATCTCATGTAAAAAGGTCACTTACTTTCCACGTGGGTTATCTCTGCGTAGGCTTCAGAAGGTGGATTTTCTTTGTTTTAAGTCAGTTTGGTGTTTAAAGCTGTTGATCTGCTGTGTCCCAGAGTCTTTTGAGATTCAGCTGGAAAGGCACACTGGGTATCTCAGATACATTGCTACTCTGATAAACTTGGGGACATTGGCCCAGTGGTTAACGGTGGACAATTTTGAAAGTTTAGTCACTGTTAGCAAACTACATCGGTCCTTCCCATCACACGTTTACCTACGGTCACTGTTGTGGTGTTCCTCAGTGTCATTCATCTGATTCTCCAGTGAATATCTTGTTCTAATCAGGTGGATTCCAACTTCACTCTCTTTGCCTGTAGCTGGCGACAGTAGAATTGCTTGAACTGCTCAGCAGTAGGTTCAGAACTGGTTTGTGTGTCGCTACACTAAGGCTGCAAAGCAGAACAAGGATTCCCTACTGCAGTCACAGTCCATCCATGGGATGACTCGCTAAATTGTTCCAGTATATATTTAAAATACATACAATTAAAACATCAGCAGAGGAGCACTATACAAATGGTGGTGTTGTAATTCCTGACTCCAAAAGGTTTTGTTGATATAATTATTCTATGGGGTTACATACTTTTAGGTAAATAGATCATTTTAAAGGGTATGCTTTTTATCCTCCCACACAAAATAAAGCTGGAGGATATTGCTGTCATACTTGCTGTCCATCGCTCAGTCTGGGTGTCTGTTCGTGAGTTTTTACCTTTCCAGTCTACAGACTCTAAAACCACAAGGAGTTGTTTACCTTTTCATATGATTTGTTTTTCTACAAATTCTAACCATTCCCATTGTTATTGGCTCTCGGTGCACATCGCCATTAAAGCCTCCTATTTGCTTACAAACACCACACTGCTTTTCTTTCACAGAACTTCCTGGATAACTTCCCCAGCAGTGATATTATGGTGTTTGTGGCCAGGACCTTCTTACTTTTTCAGATGATAACTGTCTTCCCCCTGTTGGGTTATCTGGTGCGGGTTCAGGTGATGGGTCACATTTTTGGAAATCATTACCCCAGGTAAAACTAACTTTGCCTTTTCATTTATGATAGCTCATAATATTTACAAGTTGCTGTTATTTTGAACAAAATTTTTTGCACCCTCTCAATTTAAGTACTAGTGATAGTGATTGTGATTCTGTTCAGTTGTATTACTGCTGCATGAATGAACAGGCAGTTTGCTGGTAAAGTTTGTGCAGTGCACTGTGCGCTCCTCTGCATAGCTGTAATAAAAGGATCTCAATTTCCACAGTATGCCATTTGTTATTCATTGTGTAGTACTAAGAGCATAAATGATGTAAGCAAAAAAAGAAATGCACATTTCATTTTTCAGATTGCTTAATGTGGCCACAGCTTTATGTGCTTTTGACAGTATCTTTATCCCAAGACTTCATAATGTGATTAACATCAGAAGATGGATGGATGGTTTGTCTTTATAGTTTGTCATATTGTATCTCTTCAGTTTCTTTCATGTTCTGGCACTGAACATCTTAATTATTGGAGCTGGTGTCCTGATGGCCAAGTTTTATCCCAATATAGGATCCATCATACGGTAAGTATAAAATTGTTTCCCATTCACTTCACATGTCTCATAGCTACCAATTGATCACAGAAACAATGAAATAACTTGATATACTACTAATATCTATACTTATTAGTAGTAACTAGAAGTAGTAATATATTGTAACTGGATGATTAATTTAATAAAGTGAAATTAAATAAACCAATCCATATATACAGGGGTTGGAGAATGAAACTGAAACACCTGATTTTAGACCACAATAATTTATTAGTATGGTGTAGGGCCTCCTTTTGTGGCTAATACAGCATCAATTCATCTTGGGAATGAACTTCACTTTCATGTTCATCAAACCAATCTTTCACCAGTCTTGCTGTGTGTATTGGTGCATTGTCATCCTGATACACGGCACCACCTTCAGGATACAATGTTTGAACCATTGGATGCACATGGTCCTCCAGAATGGTTCGGTAGTCCTTGGCAGTGACGTGCCCGTCTAGCACAAGTATTGGGCCAAGGGAATGCCATGATATGGCAGCCCAAACCATCACTGATCCACCCCCATGCCTCACTCTGGGCATGCAACAGTCTGGGTGGTACGCTTCTTTGGGGCTTCTCCACACCGTAACTCTCCCGGATGTGGGGAAAACAGTAAAGGTGGACTCATCAGAGAACAATACATGTTTCACATTGTCCACAGCCCAAGATTTGCGCTCCTTGCACCATTGAAACCGACGTTTGGCATTGGCACGAGTGACCAAAGGTTTGGCTATAGCAGCCCGGCCGTGTATATTGACCCTGTGGAGCTCCCGACGGACA
This sequence comes from Pterophyllum scalare, assembly GCA_024447675.2. Taxonomy (NCBI): domain Eukaryota; kingdom Metazoa; phylum Chordata; class Actinopteri; order Cichliformes; family Cichlidae; genus Pterophyllum; species Pterophyllum scalare. Next base: position 377 of record JAMQGT020010183.1, on the reverse strand, counting down.
GTTTTGGTGGAAACAGGAGAGTTGAGGTGCACATTTAATTCTGCCGTGATTTGGGCAGCTGTGGTTTTATGTTTTTTGGATACAATCCGGGTTAGCACCCGAACATCCCTTTCAGACAGCTTCCTCTTGCGTCCACAGTTAATCCTGTTGGATGTGGTTCGTCCTTCTTGGTGGTATGCTGACATTACCCTGGATACTGTGGCTCTTGATACATCACAAAGACTTGATGTCTTGGTCACAGATGCGCCAGCAAGACGTGCACCAACAATTTGTCCTCTTTTGACCTCTGGTATGTCACCCATAATGTTGTGTGCATTGCAATATTTTGAGCAAAACTGAGCAATACGTAACTGAAACTGAGGCACATAACAACATAA
>JAMQGT020010182.1:0-18014 GCA_024447675.2 Pterophyllum scalare | reverse complement strand
GTGTTATGTAGCTGTTCCTTCGTTCAGTTGCGTATTGCTGGTGAAGAGAGACAGGAAGTAAAAACTGAACCAAAACACATGAGAAACACCCTGTCAAAGTAAAACAGGAAATGAGCAAAAGACAAACACTGAACACAGAGCCAAGAAGACTCACAATGAACGTGATCACAGATGAGAAGGAGGACGAGCAGGAAACTAAAACTACCAGTAAGAAATCAAAAATCCAGAACAGCATCAAGAAACTGGAATGATTGTAAAGTGAAAACTTTACATTTAATTCAAAGAGTCAGTCCTAAAATCAGCAGGAATAAAAGTTAAAAACAGGAATCCAAAAGTTCAAAACAAAACCAAAAAGTATGCCAATCAGTATTACAAGCTTCTGCCCAACCAGTTTGTGTAAAGTTCTTCAACAATGTCCCTCTGTACTCTGAAAGTGTTTTTGGTTCTGTATTATTATACCAGTCTGTCCCAGCTGTCAGGGCGAGAGGCGGGTTCACCCTGGACAGCCAGTGTAGAGGCTCCAGTTAACCTAACTGCATGTCTTTGGACTGTGGAAGGAATCAAGAACATGCAAACTCCACACAGGAAAACCTTAGTCTGGATTTGAACCGAGAACCTGCCAACCGCTGCACCTCTGTGCCACCTTGTACTCACCCTCTACCCTGCCTCTCACCATATTACAGCTGGGATAGGCTCCTGGAAAAGGGGAAGTAAATGCATGGATGGATTATGGCACCAGCCTGCTGATTGCTTCAGGTCAGTTTTCATTCATCCCAATGAACAGGTTTTCCCTGATCCATGTTCTCTGCTGTTGTTCGTACCGCAGATGCAGGTGGAGCCGGATCATGTGGTGTGTGTGAGGCTGATCCTGAGACAGCCATCCTTGGCCTGGTTAACCTTCAGCCTTGAAGACATCAAAATATTCCCTCTTACTGAGCCAGTGAGTTTTTTTTTTTTTGGTTTGTATTTTTGTTTTATGCAGAAGACTCATTCAGAAGTGCAGGAAAGTAAAGTGACCTTAATCACAAACTCAATGAGAAAGGAGAGGGACAATAATGAACTCAATGAGGTCTAAACGCTGCTGAGAGAGGCTCTCCTCGGTTTTATGTACACAGCACCAGTATAATGCTGTAGGAAGGCTCTGATTTGTGGCATCATTAAGCTTCTGGCTTTTATTTTGCCGGCGCAGCCTGTGCGTCCTGTTGTCAGGCTCTCAGGTAACATCAGCACGCTGTCACTTTGAATGGAAACATTAGATTATTGGTTCTTCCGGTCCACCGGCAGCCTACCGTCACAGAACGATAAACGGGCACACAGGAGGAGGTGAGTTAAAGTTTAAATAACTCCTCACAGCACGGACAGATCAGCCATATTTAAAGCTGACATGGACGGTGCTTTTGTTGCTCTTTAGCTGCTAAATGCTTCACTGTCCTTATACTGCGTCTGCTCAGCAGATGTGTTCAGAGCGCTTTTTACTGGCTGAAAACTTCTTTCTTCGGTCTCCCTGCCGTGCACTCAATGATAAAACTGATTTTAAACATCTGTGAACACCTGCAAACCTCACCGGCAGTTCATAGCCGACAGATTACAATCAAGTACAACACTTGTACATTTTCTGCATCACCAGATTAATACATGCACAATCCAGTGTGATGCAGTTTGCGTTTCTTTCAGGGTTTTAGTGACGTACGACTTAACAAGCTGCTCGTATCAAACATATTCCCCCAGCAGAGAATCTAAAATCCACTTAAAACATGCTGTAAATAAAAGAATCAGTGAAAACGTGATGCTTCCAGCTGACTTTAAACCAAAACGCTGAACATAACCTGCTCCTGGCCAGGCTATGTGGTCAGCATCAGTTGCCATGGTGATTTAGACAAGTAAAAGAGAGCCATTTTCATGACCTTTAAGCTCGACACAGCCTGCTACGCCGTTGATCTGGCGTCATAGGACAGCCCTCCAGTCTTTGTGTTTGTGTTGCAGGTGCCTGGTGGGTGTGAGCTGTGCCCAGGTGTTCCCAAGTATAAAAGCGCAAACTCACTATGCTAGCACGCATGCACACACTGCTGTCATATCGCATAGTTTTGTTTAGTTTTGTTAATTTTAAATAAAATGTTTTTGTTCTTCTACTTGACTAACGCAGTCACTTCACATTGAGACAGTTGTGACCGCTCGAAGGGGGCATGGGTGATCAGTTCACTGTAGTGCAGTTTCCCCTCAAACATCTGCCTGCAGATTCACAGACGCACCCTGGGATATGCAGTACGTTCTGCTAGCTGTTCTATGAGGCAGTTCATTTCTGCCTTGACCCTATTTCTGTAAAATGACCTTTAGTAGGTCTTTGTGCACCTTTCTGGATGTTCCGATCAGGGACTGGATTAGTTCCTTTCAGCTCAGTGTTTGTGTCTCCGGATTGGAAGCGCAGGATCTAGTGTTTGTTCTCAATACTACCAGCAGGTGGTGCCAAAGTAAGAACTTTGAATCCACTTGAACTGATTTAGAGAGCCAACTGAACAACAAACTAACGGGAACTCAGGCTGCAGAGTTTAAGTGACAGCTGCTCTTCCTCTTTCAGGACCCAGAGAAGGAGGTTTCTGATTGGCTGTCTGACCTGACCCTCATCGACCAGCACCCTGATCTTGAGGTACACATTGTGTGTCTGTGTAAATGAGATCGCCTCCTCTGTATTATTATGAGTTTTGGGGGCTCAATGGGAGTTTGCTACATATTTCATGAGCTCATTTCACAATTTTTTATACTCAGTAAATTCAATTTCAGTTTCTTCAGGGCTAGTATATAAATAAAAGATTTATTATTTTCAATCCAGACCTGTCTTCGTCTGGGGTATTTAAAAGTGTGTGTGTCCATATTTGCTGATTTATTTGTGTTTGATAAGCTTGCCTGAATAAGGCTTTATTATTTATTGTTTGTGTCTCGGGCCAAATAAACCATTAAAAAGACAAAGAGAAGTTCTGCTTCCAGCTCTGGACTGAGTTTCCAGTATAAATGAGCTGCTGTATGTTGTGATGAAATTCAGTTAATTTTTTTTAAGCTTTGTGTATTTTCCACTTCACTCTGATCTCCCTCCACACCCCGCCGGTCCCGTCGAGCAGTATCTGTCAGATTGTCCCGCACCGCTGTTTCTTTATTAAGAGCTTCATGGTTACTCTAGCATCAGACGCCAGCAACGGAAAAGGAGAAAGTGGTGAAGTCCTCCATGTCTCGGCCGACCTCAGCCTTTTATAGCCTGTAAGTTTACTTTAGGTTAACCCCATGGCAAGTTTTATACCCAGGGCTTAATATACAGCACGTTCGGGGTCCACTGTTGGGTCGGAAATTTGAGAAGCTCTGAGTTTCCTTTTGGGCTGAATGGAGTGGATTCAATCCTGGATTCAAACTGAAGTTTCCGACAAATCACTGAGATGAGCAGAATCCAATGCAGGTCGTTTATTAGACACACAGGTTACACAAAACGCAGACACCAATAACCTCAGAGCATATGCAATGACACAGGTTAAACAAAGAGTCACACAAACAGACAATAACAGAAATAAGGATACACACACAAAGAAGAAGAAAAGGAAAGAGAAACACGGAGAGACAAAGGGCAGGTGCCTCATTATATAAACTGATGCTAACTCTGCCCACTCCCTTTGACCAGCTTTTGACTGGCTGCATTCGATGTGAGCTCTTACATCATCTCCGAGGCCGAGCCCAGATACCCGTGTAGTCTGGTGGCTTTGACGAGACCACAACGAGCTTAAATGCAAGAAACACCTCTAACCTCACCAACAGATAAACCGTGAATGTCCACAGGAGAACATTTAGCCTCCGTGTTAGCAGCATGCTCTGACTACGCGCTGTGACGACTGTGTGACTTTGAGCTCACTGCTTATTGGTGACCTGTTCGTAAAACACTGCCTGGCTCGTAACACTGGGAGGCGCTCTAATTATAGGCAGGTTAGAGGAATGCTGGCAGTGAGTGACTTCATATGTTCACAGCTTTTACTTTCAGGTTACACACTGACTTTTCCCCCCTTTTTTGGAAGTTCAGCTGCATTTGTTGTGGTCACATTATTTGGTTTTGTGTTTGTTTCGTGCTGGGTCATGTGACGGAGTGTATGAGCCTTTAGTGGGGGGTTTGATTTTTATTGATTAATCTGATTTTTGTAACTGAAAATTCAAAGAGCAACAACCTCAAATGTTCATTCAGAAAGGCATGGTATGATTGTGGTTCTCCACGTTTCCCCGCGTGTCCCTCAGGGCCTCCCTGACCCACAGACTGTATCCTCCAGCATCCAGCAGATGTGGGCTCTGACGGAGGTCATGCAGACCAATCAGATCGACGGCCTCCATTGGACGATTTGATGTGAGTGAAACACACAGACCACCACCCAGAGTCAGACCTGTCTGCCCTGTAGTGGGTCAGATTGTGTTCATGACAGAGGGTTTCCCCACTTCCTGCCTTTCAAAGTTATAAAATTCGGTTGCCAGCTCAGGTTACATGTACTCAGGGATAATGAACATTTTAATGTGTCAAATGACCTGAAATAAAAGGAAAATGCTAAAATTTCTGTGAGATAAGAAATGGTGATCATTTCCTTTACTGAACCTTCTGCTCTGTCTGTGTGCGTGTGTGTTTATATGTGTGTGTGTGTGTGTGCGCTCTCAGGATGGGTTTTAATGCAGTTGAAAACATTTTTGTGTCATTAGAAATGAAGGCAGAATAATGATAGTGGTTCTTTCTTGCTGCAGGTGGATGGATGCTACGATATCAGCCTGCTCTCCCTGACGTAAAGAGGTGTGTGTGTGTGTGTGTGTGTGTGTGTGTGTGTGTGTGTGTGTGTGTGTGTGTGTGTGTGTGTGTGTGAGAAGCCTCATATTCAGTGTTCATGACGAAGGCTGTAACAGCATGATGAGAAAAGCTGCTGGACCAAGATCTAACAGACAGTGGATTTTTGATTTCTGCAGGTCATTTCCTGCCATTCACCACACGTGATACTGTCACAGTATTTAAGCCTGAAGGTGTATTTATTGAATTTTATTGTCCGAGCATCTGAAACTGAGATCTGTGGGTCCTTAAGATGTATTTGTCCTAAAGACACATTCACAAACAAAAAAAAAAAAGTAAAAACTTCAAGTAAAAATTTCTCTTAAATTGTGTTTGTGTGGGTCTTAAATGTCTTTAATCACATCACTGTGGTGAGTTCTTCACATGCTGTCTTTTTCGGCCCCTCTCTACAGTTTAATCCCTCCAAACTCCAAAGTTAGAGCCGAACAGTGAGAGACATTAAAGCAGAACATTTTTGGGTTATTTTTCATTGATAAACTTGGTCATAGTTCCACTGAACCCTATAGACTGGGGAGCAGCAGATAATGTAACAGTAGTTAAAATGAACTGGCTAACTCTGTGTTTGTAGTTGGGCGGAGGTTTAGGCTAAAGTACAGCGGCAGAAAAAGACGGTAGAGAAGAGGAAGGCCCCGCGGCCTGTTAGTCTGTGGAGGATAGAAAGATGATAACCAAGTGGTTATTATCAGGCTATTATAGTGGTGACGTTTTAGCTGATTTGAACGTTGTCTGTCTCACAGATGTGCCACTCTCCAAACACTGAATCACAGAGATAACACACAGGTCCTATTGTCCACGCCCACAATTTTCCTTTGACCTTTACTGTGAGGTCAAGGTCACTGAGAATCAAATTTGTCTGAGATTTTTAATAGCTGCATCTATGGTGTGAATTTGAACATCCAAGATGGGCTGTCCCTAAGCTATTGCGTTCACAACATTTTCAGAAAACCTGACCTCTGACCTCCATGTTTCCAGTTTAGTCTGAAATTTAATTTCCGTAAGGAGAGATGCTGCTGGAGCGAAGCACAGCAGAGTCCTCACGGTTGTAGGGCACTGAGAGTCAAAGCACTTGAAACAGAAGCTGATTGGCTCACAGAGGTCAGGCAAGAAAATGATTGGACCAGAGTGATGATGACAAAACTGAGGGTGGCAGCGTGGGAAAGTGGATGTGATGAGCTGCCCGAATGTCCAGGAATGCAGGCAGATAAGATAATCAAGATCCTTCCTGAATCTATTCATAAGCTTCATTAAATGCTTTGAAAAAGATCTCAAAGTCTAAAACGGACTCGGTGCACACACAAAGTACTGCAGCCTGTGTTTGTGTGGCACCGTCTGCTGTGGACACTTGGTGGCAGCAGTGCATCATTTATGAGGTCCTTAAACCTGCTGCTTACTGATGTCTTTGTGAGGACGGTTTACAGTGGGTTAGGGAGCTTAGGAGGACAGTTTTGGAAAGTGATGAGGTTGCAGACTTCCAGGGAAGCTTCGAGCCTATCAGGGCACTGCCAAGAGTTTAAACTCTGCAACAGAGGGAAGAGAACTCTGCTTTAGGACAACTTTGAAGTTCTTGTACTGGACTTTTCTATTTCCATTTGATGTTTCTCTTTGTTCTCTACTACATTACAAAAATTCATCTGACTTTACTGATTCAGATTAATGAAGCAAAATCCACTAAAACTATGATGTAACCTTACAGATGAAATTGAGTAGATTACAGTAAATTCTCACACTCATTTCCAGCCCTGCATTTTCACTGTTGTGTTGACTAGAGCAGCTTTGCATGAGTCACAGTTCAAAATAACCTTTCTTCATCTCATCCCAGGCCTCGGTGCAGCCCCCTCAGTTCACCCTCTTTCTGAAACAAGATGTTTTAGCTTCAACAGCAGGTGGGTGGGGCTTCTGTGCCCGAGAAGCCCAATTAGTGACATCGTTGAGATCCACGAGTAGAAAAAACTGTTAAACTGAGTGTTCAGAACAGTTAGAGATCTAAGGACTTTGGTAAGTCTAACACCGACCCTTTTATGAAAGAAAAGGAAAGACTTTTGGAAGAGAAAAAACTGAAGAGTTTTTGATGATTACTTTTTTGTTTTCTGGAAGAAAATTTTTCAGAAGCCATAAGTCTCATATTCTTGTAGCTGAGGGGTTAGAGGCTCTGGTACTGAATCGGCCCTCACAGAGAAACGTCTGTATTTCATGTTATTCAGACATTGTTGCTTCACATCAATAAAAACTCACATTGCAGTGTTTGCGGTGCATGACTGAGGCCTATCAAACAATATTAGGTTGTTGGTTTGTGGGGGAATATCAGACCGTATGTAGCAGCAGCAGCTGGGTAGATTCCCTGCGGTGCTTTACTAAATAAGCTCTTATTTTAGCAGAACAACACTGACGGCTCTCAGGAGGCTTCTCCACCAGTGCTGACTGAAATAAGGAGGGCGAGTGTTGGTATTTTTGCCTTCTTGTAGTTTTAATTTGCAGCAGCAGCCTGCTCTTTGCTCATAGCTGAGTGCGAATTTTGTTATTTACCTCGCCAAAGGGGATTTTGAAAACTGAAACACACAAAGCAGGAGAGAAGAAGAATGCAGCAAAGGACCTGCAGCCTCCACTGCTGGACTCAGACGAGTGGAGAAGCGCCTGCTGTCTGTAACGGAGGCCTGAAGCTGTTTTATGGAGGTGGTTTGAATGTTGGGAAAAAATTCGCTGAGTGAAAAGTTGGTGTAAGAGGCTCCTAGGATATTACTGGCAGAGCAGGGAGCTGAGTTGATGAAGAAACACCAGGGTGACTCCAGGGCCAGGAACTCTACAAATGTGCAGTTTGGTGAGGTTGAAGACCAGTATGTAAGGCAGAAGCTGCAGCAGATGATCGGATGAACCCTGAACCCTGACACACCTGAAACCAGAGAGAGACATTTCCAGGCTCGTGTCATGATGTTGGGTTATTTCCTGTTTTGTTTTGTTAGTTTTCTCACCTTTGATAGTTTTCCTGTCTTGTACGCCCCGCTCCAATCACTCTCATGTCTTTCAGTCACTCAGTCTCTTTGTGTGTACACCTCCAGCTTCACAACATCACTCAACATCACTGCTTGCTTGTTGGATTTTGGACATTTTTGCCTCCTGGTGTCTTTTATTTGGGTCCTTTTACCTGGAGGGGTGTCACAGCGAGGCGGATGAAGATGAGGCAGCTGACAGCGAGACAGTTGGTGTTTGAATTTTTACTCAAATTAAAACAAAATAGCATTAAGAACATAAATAGAAGTCCTGCTTACGGACAGGCAGAAAATAATTACTATATATGTAATATACGTTAATTTGTTTCTCATTTATCATGTAAGTACGCATGAGGTAACTGTAACCTGCAACCAGTGAATATCAAACTGAAAAACCACACAAACCACACCAAACTTTGCCGGCCAAATTATCCACTTTTGGTCAGATGATATAAGTCTGTAATTTGAACTAACAGGAAATAAAGCAGAAGTGTGTGTGTGCGTGTGTTGAGTCCTATCAGAGGCAAAGTGCTTTTGATTAAAGCTGAACGTGTTATACGTCCTGGGAAAAGGAGGCAGGTTTGCGCCCTGCTGAGCTCCCACTGAGGTTTACTTATTGCAGTTCTGTATTTGGATGAGAAAGAGCTTCAGGGACAAACACACAAATCTCACACTGTGTGCACACATCTCTGAATAATGGCAACAATGACAATCTGCTGGAAGTGATCAAACCAGGAAACAAGCACTGAGTGCTCGGAAAAGAAGAAAGAGGGGAGATTTTCACTTTCAGACACTGGTCAGGTTTACCTGATGATGATGATAATAATAATAATAATAATAATATCAAAGCCACAAAGTGCTTCACAGAAAGATATATATATATATATATATATAAACAGCTATGGGAATGGGACAGACTAATAGTGAGGTACTTGTGGCAGGGAAAAAATTCAAAACACTGCAATTAAGAAAAGAAAAGGGTGGAATGGGCCTTCCCTGTTCCACAGCAATCATAAATTACAAGAAGCACAGCAGATCCCAGAAGATTCTATAGCAGGTAGTTTCCTGAAACCCTGGCAGAAATTATTCAAAATTTGTAGATTAGGAGACTCATCTAAAATTATGAGGCGGTGTGCCTATGATTCAGATTTCGCACCAAATAGATTCGATAACAGATTTGAGACATGGATTTCAAAGGGGTTAACCACCTATTACTCATTCATCCACAAAGGGACATTTCAGAGTCTTGAAACCTTACAGAAGGACCATGGGCTGGGAAAAAATGATTTTTTAGGTACCTGCAGGTGAGACATTATTTCAATAGAAATCTTAAAGGGGTACTGGATAACCATTTTCACATTTTCTGGGACTGCCAAGTAATAAGACCCCACTGGCAGGAGATCAATACACATATTGAAAACATATTTAATGTAAACATTCCAATGTGAAACTTGGTATTTGAGTAATTTACTGCTTGAAACATGGACTAACAAAGATAAAAATCTACTGGCTATGTTATTGGCAGCTGGTAAGAAATCCGTCACGAGGAAATGGTTAAAGGTGGAACCCCCCGATGCTGACGATTGGATGGAAATTTCAGATTTATGCAATGGAAAAGATCTCTGTCTCCCTCCAAATAGAAAGAGCAAAATTTTATAAGATCTGGTCCAAGTGGAGTGAATATGTAAAACCTATTAGATCTGACTTCATTGGACTGTATTTGTGAATAAGGTGATTCTACGCCTTTTTTGTTTTCATTTTCTTTATTGCTTTTACTGCTTGTGATGCTGCTCTCCCTAGCTTTGTTCACTTTTGATTATCTCCGTTATCGTTCACAACTGGAATAAACAGTGGTCCGTAGAAGCAAACACCAGAAAGGCAATATGGAGAAGATCAGTTGGACTTTTTATATCCATCTTTATTTGTGAATGTCTAAAGCTGTAATTAATGAATGTGATGAAAAGCTGTCTTTCCAAATAAAAAAACAATTAAAAAAAAACAGCTAAAAAACAAAAGTCAAACCAACATTGCCACTTAGCACACATTTATGAAAGCTTTATGATAAAATGTTTAAGAGGTTTAAAAGAAATGAAGATGCTGTTCTGAGCTCAGACTGGAGCTCTAACTGCAGAAGCTGTTGAGGAGAAATCAGGATTTCACTTCACAGAGACAAACTTCAGAATGAGAGCTGGGAGCGATGGTCCTGATCCACTGATGTCACAACCACAGCAGCAGCTTTGGTTAAACAGCATTCATCGATGCTCAGGTGAAACACTAAAACACAGCTCAGACAGAAAACACTGTCAACCAGCATCACCACAAACCGTCCAATCTGCTGCTCTGAACTGCTGAATCCTGACATTTCAACGGCAACAAGTCTGACCACCAAACACGCACAGAGAGTCTGCTGCTGGAGACCAGAAGAAGGTTCAACAGACCTATCCTCGGCACCTGCAGTCAATGCCATCTTTTCCAGAACCTTCCAGATGAGGAAACTGGTGGAGTGACATTTTTCCATCTTTCCGTATGTCCACTCACAGCTGCTGTGCATTGTGGGTGTTTTTTTCAGAACATAGTATACCATCTGAACATGTCAAGCTAGCCAGCCAGTCTCGGTGGAGCCTTTAGGTGTACGATGACGTCTGTCTGCTGTTGGTGCTGCATGCTCTAAGAACAGCTGCTTGGAAACAGGACGGGGATTCTGAGAAGGCTGAGGTTAGAAGGTCAGAGTGGAACAACAAAGATGTTGTAATGTGTGTTCAGCCATTCCTCTTCCATAATAAATTCAATATGATTCAATTCCATTTTATTTATGTAGTGCCAGATCACAACAACAGCTGCCTCAAGAGAAAACTCAACAGTCAGATGACCCCCTATGAGCAACTGTTTGGCGACAGTGGGAAGGAAAAACTCTGTTTCAACAGGAAGAAACCTCAGGCAGAACCAGGCTCAGGGAGGGGCATTCAGCTGGGGTGACCGGTTGGGACTGATACGTAGATATTTGTTGAGCTGAATCGTTCTTTCTCTGTTTGCACATTGAAGGACAAAACCAGTAGCACCGCAGGAGGACAGTGGCCCTGGGACTGGAACGATGCACTCTCAGTCTTTGGTGCAGCAAGTAAACATGTTCCATCTCCCTCTTCTACCCCATAACACTCCATCCGAGGGGAGCGAGACAGGTCAAAGGCTCGAGATTAATAATAACTACAGATTAAATGCAGGCTTTCACTCTCCATTTGTTATAATAAATAGATGTATATTGTGATGCAGGAGCAGTTATTTTTTTCTGTATGAGGATAAACCTGGTCTCAACTCTGCTAAACCCCAGAAATCCTCTTTTCCACAGATGCTGAACATAAAACTTTATTGGAGAACAGCTACATAAATCTTGTTATTGGAGCTGAAGGAACTCGGACTGTTCTTTAACCCAGTTTGACTTTGAGAAGTGAAGGAGGACTTGGACATAGATGTCTGACCTAACAGTGGCACTGCGCTAAGTTTTTCAAGTCATTTATTTCTGCTTGTTGTTTATTCCACTTTAATTGCCTTTAATTGGATCTATGCATTTTATACACCTGTGTATCAGCACGGCTCAGTCCCTCCTGTGGGATTCTGCCTTGCATGATTTGGGGGGATTTGTTGTGACCTATAAAGCCCTTTGAGACATGAAATGTCATATTGGGCTACAGGAATAAACTCTCCCTTCGATGCACAGCTTCCGGCAGAGCTGCAAATTGGAGGAAAGGTTGAGAAAAATAAATTAGGTGAAAGAGACACAGAAACAGAGAGAAATAAAGTGAGGGAACAAATTGAGGACGGACAGGAGGCTGTCTGCACCTGCACATACAAATCAGCATCTACTGAACAGAGCGCAGCACAAATGTGCAGAGCCAGCTGCCTGCTCAAGAGCACTTGACATTTAAATTCATATGCTGGCCCCTCTTCGTGCACCCTGCATTTATTTGCATTGTGGAAGCACTTATGAGGGCGCGGAGTGAATGAATGTGGATGTCTGTGTGTGAAACAGAAGCTGGACAGACAGACAGACCCGAAGCAGCGACGCTCACGATCAACAGTCAAGGCTGACCGGTGCTGGGAATCAATGCCACAGTGAGGATTTCAGGAGGTCCTCGTACCTCTTCCTGGGTGCCCCTCTGTTGCAGTAAAGTATGGATGGGGGATTACCGCAGGCTGTGAGGACAACCTGGCCGCTCCATGGCTTTCCAGAGCCCTTGTCTGCTCACAGTATCAAAGGCCTTGGTCAGGTCTACAAAAGTCACATACAGTCCTTTGTGTTGTTGTGTTGTTGTGTCACGGCACTTCTCCTGGAGCAGGCAGAGAACAAAAACCATGTCGATGGTGCCCCTGTTGGCTCTCTGGCAGGTGTTCTTCTGCGAAGTGGAGAGCAAGGTTCTTGTCCTATAGTTGGAGCAGGCAGGTTTCTCCCCTTTGTTTGTGTGAGTGGTGGTGATGACTGTCACATAGGTTCCTCCCACTTTTTATTTTTTCTTTCTTGCTTTTTCTCCCTGTCAAGTCTGGCATTGCTACAATACACATACACTTATGTGAACAATAACAAAAATAAATAAGATCAAAATAAAAACACTAACAAGAGGAGCAAGACAAACAAAACAGGCTTTAAAAAAGAAAAAAAAACAAAACAAAGGTCTTGCGGTAGCTTACCTTGTACCAAACAGAGAGAGAAGAGTTCGTGTAGCTTTGAGTGGAGCGCTGGCCCACTGTCCTTTCAAATTTCCAGTGGCATGCCATCTATTCCTGCCACCTGTAGGGTGGGAGCGTTATCTAATTCAGTCTTTTCAGACTGTTTGGGTATATGGTTGACAGCCAAGTCCTGGACTGAGCAATCAACTCTGAAGAGGGTCTCAAAATGTTCTGTCCAGGTCTTATCTGTGAGGAGCAACTCGCCTTCTGCACTGTGCAGCGGGCTCAGGGCTTGGTGAGACAGGCTGTGAATCGCTTTCAAGACTTTGTAGAAACCCCTGCAGTCACCAAGGTTTGCGTAAGTCTTAAGTCTTGTGGGCATGATCTGTCCACCACTTGTTCTGGATCTCATGACGCTTGACGCTTGCTCCATGCAAGACGGAAGTCTGCCTGTCTTTGCAGACATGAAGATTGGACTGTGTGGGTCTGCTGAAATCCCCTCTTCTTCAAAGCGCTTGTATAAGCGCTTTGAGTGCTCAGTCTCGGCCCACTCTCGGTCAGTCTCGGTCAGCATGTGCACCATTTACAAGAGAAGAACTGTTCCTCGTCCACATGTTCTGCCTGGAAGGCGGGGGCATACACAGCAAACATTCTTATTCTTATTAAACAGTGTGCTATGCTGCTTCCCTTGTAGGTGCATTGAGATGATACCATCGGAGTAACCAGTAGGCAGCTCTGAGAGTTTGTAGGCAATGGACTCTTGGATCATGAAGCCGATGCCTGATTGTCGCCTCTCTGTTTTCGGCCTGCCTGACTAGTATAGTGTGTATCCTGCACCATCAGAGTGCCTTCCTCTGAAAAGCAAACCTCACTGAGTGCAGTGATGTCAATGTCAAGTCTCTTTAGCTCATGCAAGATGAGAGCAGATCGGTGTTCTGGGTGATTGCTGTCATCTGGTTCTCACATTCCAACATGCAAGTTTCAGTCTGTTCCCACTTTTATTGGAGGGTACAGAGTCTCTTTTTCCTCATTGTTACTGTTTGGCCACATTTAGCAGATGCCTGTTGACCATGGCAAGCCAACTGGGTTGGTGGGTGATGAGCTTTCATTACTCCACCTTTCCAGCTCCCTCCTATGTGGGGCAAGCAGTGCTGTCCTTAAAGATGGCTGCTTGGACACGTAGAACACTGCCAGTGGACCCATGGTCCTGAGCCAGCATCAAGACCGTGGCTTCCAGTGACATCTATCATCCATCCTACCAGGTAGAGTGCAGCTGCCAGACATCAGAGGTATTACCCCTATCCAGAGCTCCCTTCACCCGAGAGTATTAAAGGATTAAAAACAATAATATTGCTCCAAATAATGTTATAGTTTATATATCTGAATGAATAAATGCCTTTTGCATTTTAAAAGTTCACAGAGGAAAAAATTCTGTGGACATTCATATGCTCTGACCAGCTGTGATCCAGCTGTGCAGTATTTTAGAACTCTCTCAGATGGATGAAGGAGAAAAAAGGATTTCTCATTTGAAGGCTTCAGGTCCTCTGTCCTCATCTCTTCCTTGGGTCCTCACTGAGAGGAGCTGAGACGCAAGGAAGAGAGGACATTAGGAGACATGGTACCTTTGTGAAACGCTCCCACACTTGGTCTGGCCAAAGGTTATGATTCCTGCAGCCACTAGAGGGGAAATGACGGATTTTTGCCTTTTTATTTGGGAGGACAAGCTTTCCATCTTATAGATGGAGCCAGCGAGAGGCAGCAGCAGACTCACACAGTGGCCTTGAGCAGTGTGATTTATTTCGCTATATACACAAAAATGAATTAATCCCAGATTGACTGAAGTTACAGAGTGTAGAGCATTAGCCTCAGAAAATCCCTGCAGAAACGTTTCTGATGCCGTCCTTCAGTTCTATCTGTGGAAGCATCTTCAGCAGTGGGTTCGATCTGCTCTGTGTTTCTGGGTTCAGTTTGTGTCATTAATGCTGAGATTTGGAGCAGTTCAAATCCAGTGTTTGTGTACTTACTCAAAACAAAGTGTTGCTCATTACATTAATAACTAGTCTGAGCAAGTAACTCATTAAACTAGTTGTAAAATGACCTGAAATGATTGTCTCTGGTTTCTTTGTCTCCCCTCATCAACTCCCACTGTGAATCCCCACACAGCACGCCTTCAGTCTGCTCCCATCTGCCCCTCTTTTCCCTCACTGTCCTCCATGTTGAAAATTTGATTTGATATCTTTAAGTTGGCGTCACTCTCCTCACTGAGCGGCGCCTCTGCAGCTTTTCACCCCGACGCCATGAATCATTTATTCAGATGAGTGTGCGACAGCGGTGTCACAGCCTCCCTCTGATACCTGACAGGAGAAAGAAGATGCCTCATTCTGTGAATGGAATATTTCACACTGCTCCATCCACCACGCAGTGAGAATTAACCCTTTCACTTTGGACAGATCGACAGTGCTCAACATGAGCTGACTGATTTTTAAAATCAGGAAGAGGATGTAAGCAAAGAGATAAGACTGTAACCATCTTTGCACTAAAAGAAGCTTCCATCATGTTTCTGCTCTTTTAGTGATGTCATCTTGTTGCATCTTATTTTGCAAAGCTCCACCTACTATTTATCTGACCAACCAATGACATCAGACTTGCAGAATTATGGTGATGTTTTCTTTTACTTACTTGCCTTTTGGAGCAAGCTGTCCACCTCCCTGCACCAAAGTGTTCTCTTTGTTCCTGTGTAGGGACATGCTGAACATACTAAGCAGGTGACAAACAGCCTGAGCTGCCAGAGAGAAATAACATGTTTCAGTTTCTCCACATTCAGTCAACATTCATGCAAAGAAAGTCCTCAGCTTACCGCCTTCCTTTGCTGTGGCAGGCCGCTGGTCGTGTCTTTGACAGTAAAGATGGCTTCAGAAGGCATCAGGCTCAGATTAAATTAGCTGACAGCTCTCTGTTTCCTCTAGCTCTGGCTAAGCAAATTTTACACTACTCTTTACTTGATCCTTGTGAAAATGTGAAAAGGGGAGGGGGAGTAATACAAACTTGTAATCTGACATCAAAGTTGTAAATTTACAAAAGCACAAACTTGAGAAAAAGTCATAAATTCGTGGGAAAGAACACAAATGTGCAAGAAACAAAAAGGCAAACATTTACAAAGGGAATAAGTCACAGATGTGCGAGAAAGCAAAGACTCATTATGTTCTAAATAAACTCGCTGCAGGTGTTCTGCTTTGTCTCTGTGCTCGTTCTGCTACGCTCATTTCTATAACAATCACAAAGATTTTGTTTTTCTGACAGCAGGGTGAACACACACCTGCACAGGTGAAGTCCAGTTTGGAGTGGACTTTAACCTGACTCAGTTCACTCACACCTGTGTACTCACTGCATGAAGCTTCAGTGTTTTGCTGCAGGAGTCTCATATTAATAATGATTTTTTAAATTTTTTCCCTCAGACCCTTTGTGTCCAGTGGGACAAAAAAACCCAAACTGATGAGCGGTGACCTTTGCGCTGACATTTCAAAAAACAATGAGTGATATGTGTTTCAGATATACCAATAATACACGTGTTTGCTCCCAGAGCACTTAGAGGAACACAGCTTGTTGCTGAAGCTAAATGATGCATAATTAAAATGATGAACGTAATCATGTTGTCTTCCTCCGGGGCTGTGCAGCAAATCATTTCTTCTCCTAATTGGAACACAGACGATTGGTTTTGTTTGGAGGGTGTGTGATTTGCGTCGGAGCTGATTTGTTCTGTTTGCTGTTGATGATTTTTTTTCTTTAATTTTTTTTTATAGCAAAAAAGAATACAAATAGCTTCCAGATCAATCTGAAGGGACCATAAAAACCCTTAATGGAGAAAAACTCAATTTAAACTTTTGCAGTAATGATGTTGGTCGGGGGGGGGGAGTCCTAATAATAATGTTAGTGTATGTACAGAATCCCAGCCATGGGGGGGGCCACGAGCCAGTGTTCTCCTAGTGCCGGTCCCAAAACTGAATAAATGAGGAGGGTTGTGTTTTGGCCAAATCAAATATGTGGATCATCAAGAATGAACTCCAGCGCTGTTGGCCAGCAGGGTGGAAGCTACTGTTGGCCAAACACAGGAGGTGGAGGTGAAAGTGGGGACTTTAAATGTGGGGATTATGACTGGCAAAGGGAGAGAACCCTTCTCTCATCAACGTGATCATCATGTTTTATCCTGTAAGACCTAAAACTACAGACTGACCCCTGCTGACCAAAGGAAGGAATGCAGGTTTAAGGGCCCTTCAGATCAACTACATATGTTGTTTAAGGGTTGATGAAGCACACTGCAGGTGGATTTCAAACACCTGGAGCAAATATCTGATCGAAATCAAAATGCCTGGACTTAGAAAAAGGAACTCTCAAAAAAAGGATCTCATCATGATTAACAATCATATTCCTGTGAAGGTTAATTTCACTGCACATTTCCACGAATAACCTGAGCACCATTTCAGCAAGAATTAAAAAAAAAATGGATTTGCGTTATGCCTGTGTCTCCTGAGCAGTTCAAGTTCAGCCAAAGTCATCTGAGAGTGAATCACATTCCTGCTGAACTCCTTCCCACCGGAAAGTTTCAGTGTCACTTGCTGTTTTATCCTTTCATTATCCTGCAGGATGGAGCGACGCACATCATCCACAACATATGCAGAGCATGCGGCTGCTGGATGTCACAAACACAGAATATGGAAAGATTTGGATTCCTGAGCACACAGAAAACATCAGCAGGTGCTGGATGTAATTAGTTTTATGGCTCCGTCACATCTGATGAGACTATTTGCAGACTCCTTTATTTATGTGCAGCGCTGACTAAGTGCAGCTGCTTTAGATGCCTCCAAATGCGCTCGTTGTTTCCGACGGTGTATTAATTTAACACTAAATGTGGTTATTTGTGAAAACAAGAGCTCCAGAGTGCCCAACCAGAAAATGCAAAGAAAAAAAAACAGAGATTTTGTATACTGCAGGTTGAAAACACGAGTAGTCAAATCATCACAGGTACACCGTAGGAGGGAGTGAGAGCTGAAAATACCCATGGAAGCCATTCCTGGAAGCAGCAGTCACTGCAACATGACCTTACTTGAAGTAACAAACATTAAACTATGCTGATATATATAAAGATTGCGTAATTGCACCTCTCAACAACTTGTTTCACATAGTGGATGGACTCTGTGTGTGTGTGTGTGTGTTTGGGGGGGGGGAGATGAGATAAACAAGGATTATTTCCAACTATGAGTCATGCAAAGCTGCTCTAGAGCAGAAATGTGGAGCTCCTGCCTTCACTCGGCCACTGCCCAGTCATACGGCACTGTTCAGTGACACAATCACAGCAGTCCAGCTGCTCAGTCATAAGAAACAAACTGCTGAGTTTAAATACATTTGGATAAAAAGTAGAAAAGGAAGCTAGAAACTGTGGAGGCACGATCAGAAATGTGAAAAATTAATTACAGAAAATGATTACAAAAACATCAATCGGCTTGATGAAAACCATCCAG
>JAMQGT020010181.1:0-33779 GCA_024447675.2 Pterophyllum scalare | reverse complement strand
ATGTGTGCTTCGTTCAGTTACGTATTGCTGCAAATACACCAAGTGGATGTGAGAGTTTAGCTTCTACATGGTACCAACTGGCCCAGGATAAATAAGAGCAGGACTGACAGAAGAAAGAAGTTCCCAGGTAGCTCTCTAACAAGATCCAGAAGTCAGTTCTGTGACGGGGAAATAATCCCGTTATGATAAGTCTGTTAATAACGCCAGTACTACCCAGGAGAGGAAGCCCATTATTGTCCCGCAGCAGATTGCCCCTTGCAATCACACGCAACCTCTGAGCTGTTCCGGAGACTCTGCTGGGCTCAGGATGAACTTAGAAAAGTGAGAATAAGAAGGAAGAAAAAGAAAGGGGATAAAGGGCAAACATACAAAGGCAGGCTGGGTGAGGGTTTTGACTGGGGGTTTAGGGGATTTTCCAATATCAGGTAACCCAAAAAGAGGTGCCAAACAGGAATGAGAGCCATGCATCTATAATCCGGTCTATCATTATTTTGCCAGGCACAGAGACACAGAGGTCTGAGCACTTTAACATCTCAAGTCAAATGTGAAGCGAGACGACTTGTCTTTTCTGAACCACCTCCTGCTGACCTAGCAAAAATGCTGTTACTCATGCCGGCTTGCAGGAATTTTCCTTCAAGCCAACAAGCAGGAGACAGCAGCGAAATGAAATGAAATCCGCACGGCAGGCTACAGCTGTGCTATGGTTGTGAAAACAAGCCATGCCGAAGCATCTTCAGGCCTGTGAAACCTGAGGGATTATGAGTGCATGTTGTCAGGCAGCAGAGTGTAGAAGTCTGTTTAAACTTAAATAATATAACTAGCAAATTGTACTTTCCTGTGTAATTCAAACAGCCTGATGTCATCGTGAGAGACCAGTATATGTCCTAATACCTGGAAATGTAGCATTACTGAGAGACAGGGCTGAATTTGCTTAATTATTCTTTTAACATATGCAGTGAAGACTTTTAAGGGACTTATTAAAAGGTTTAGTGTATTGATGTTTGGCCAATAAAGTGGAATCTAACAGAGTTAGAGAAAGTTGCAGCCATGACAATTAACAATACTTCAAATAAGCTACAAATTCTAATACACAGGTGTTTCACACACATCTATACACAGCAGCACTCTACAATCACCAATATTTCAAGGTGGGCACCCATGTTTAGTGTTACCATTCAGTATCTGACCCAAAGTGTATTTCTAATGTTTGTTATTTTAACTTTGCTATCTGCAAATGTCTCTCAAAACCATGTCTGAAAAATGTTGTTTATTGAACTGTTTCTGATGTATAAACTGCATTATTTTACCCCAAATCCTAATCCAGCAAATCTCTCGGCTATGAGGGGAAAATGGTGTGCTTCATTTGAAGTCAAAAGTCGGAATTTCTAGGTTTGCAGTCAGAATTTTCAACTGGAGTGCCCCCTTGGAAAGCCAGAGCACCAACCCTTACTTCACAATCCAAAATGGCGGCAATGCACTGTAAACAGTAATAAAACTTTTAATCTGTGTTGCTACTGTTATGTATTTGTGACTGGCTAAATAAGCCACACACAGAGCACTGACCAGGCTGTACCCATGAACGCGCTGCAGCTGTGTTTTTAAGTGCAGAAAAACGAGCACTGCGCTGCTGGTGTTGCATGAATGGCTCCACCTTGCTAAGGAGCCAGTCGCACATGCCTGCAGGTGCAACCTGGCCAGTCACCCAGCAAAATTTGCCCCCTTAGTGGTGCTGACAACTTTTCCGTCTTTAGCCTGTAGCATTAACAACTATTCTATTCTATTCTATTCTATTAATATAGCAACAAATCACAACAGTTGCCTCAAGGTGCTTTATATTGTAAGGTAAAGACCTACAATAATAGAAATTACACCCCAACAATCAGATGACCCCCTCTGAGGAAACACTTTGCAACAGTGGAAAGGAAAAACCCCAGCAGAAGCAGCCTCAGGGAGGGGCAGCCACCATCTTTGCATTGTTACTAAAGGTACTTTGGAATGCTCCTGAGTTATGACCAGAAAAGAATTTCTGCAAAAGATTATGATGATGCAGTGAATTTAACAACTGCCCTTTTTTCATCATTATATCAGATCATCATTGTATCAGTATCTGTAAGACAGCAGTGTTCTGCTATAAAAAAGTGTAGAATTTGTCATGTCCCAGACCTTTTACCACAAAATTATAATTAGTTCATACTTGAGTCCAAGTGGATGTTTGTGCAAGCATTTTAAATGCATTTTAAAATTTATTTAGATACTCAATGCATTAAATGATGCACTTGGTATTCATCATTCATTTAATGAGATTGAATGATGAATAGACAACTCAGATGAACAATAAGCTTTAGCTTTAACTAGAATCTTTCACCTCCTTTCTCCCATTTCATCCTCTTTAGCATTCCTGCTCAATTTCACCCATATCCCTTCCGATATTCTCCCTTCATGTCCTGCGCTGCACTATTGCTCCACCTCTCTCCTGTCACTCCTTCTTTTCTGTCCCTGCTGTTCCATACCACGCCCTCCTTGCTGGTCTATGCAGCTACATTTTCATCCACTTGTTCTTTAACTGCAGCAACACAGTGTGAGTAAGCAAAGGTAAAGCCAGTGTAGAGATCAACAAGTGGAAAAAAAAATAAAATCATCGGTTCAGAATCGGAGCTGCAAAAATATCAGTGTGCAAGTGGTAATCAGAACCATGCATAAAAAAATTGCCTTCACATAATGTTCCTTCTGCTTTAATGGGTGACCACTGCAGTGTATATTTTGATCACTGGTACTTAAATACCTCCACAGCAGGACAGTAAGAGTGTGTGACATGAAGTTGAGAACTCACAGCAGAAATATGCCTCTCTGGTATACAGATCCTGGGTGGCCTTGATTAATCCTGGGACAAGTGATCATAGCGGATGGAAAGAGAGAGACAGAGGTGGAGTGAAAATCAGCAGGCTAGGTGAGTCATAATAATCCTCGATGGCTGCTAACAAAAGAGACTCCGCAAGTACAGGCAAGGCAGCGACACACTGACACACACAATACCTCAGCAAGGCAATCAGTCCACACCTAATCTGCTCACCTCTTTATTTGTCACGCATCAACTCGCTGAAATGCCACAATAAAGCTTCAAACAGGCAAGAAATGGCATTATAATGAAGCAAGCTGACACCACTGCGAAATGAGGCACGTCTTTTAATGTTTTGCCAGAAGACCCGAGGTTATATTATTCCACCATTCCTACACAGTGACTGTCTGTCTGAGTGGATGTTCACTGTCACCTACCCCCACAAGGCTAGGCTTTATGGTCTCAATGTGTGTGTGTGTGTGTGTGTGTGTGTACAATATGTGTTTTGCTGAATATGTGCATACTTTCTTAGTCCTCATTAACTCATCACACCAATGCCAAATCTCTCGTCACTCAAACAGAGAGATAGTGTCCTCTCTGTTTGACATTTTAACTTCTTTCTTACTTCTTTAGCTTCCTGCCGAGCTCTGACTTCAGTTTTTGGTTTTCTTTGTCAAAACAACTGGAGAAATGAGTTTTCTTAAAAGTGCAAGTCTGTGCAGAGGTAACTGGCAACAGGTCCTCCTTTGCTCCAGTCCCCCGCCCCCCCTCCCTTTTACAACCAGCTTGTTGCTGTTGCAGACCTTCGTCTCGCTTTCTGTTTGGAAGTGTTGCCATGGCAGTGGAGGCCCACATTTTTCATGTGCATGGCGAAATGAGATAGAGTCAGGAAATGTGGGGGGAAAAAGAGAAAGGAAGGGAAAGAGTGATAGAATAGGTGAATAGGTGAGTGAATGAGTGTGTTTTGTGTGTGTGTGTGACAGTCTGACAGCAGACAGGTTTGGCTCTTTAGCATCTCAAAGCATCTGGCCTCAATTTGAACTTGAGAGCGGGCTGACTCAAGCCCAGATTCTCTTGCTGTCCTGTGACACATAGACACACATACACATAACTACAGGAAAAGTAAATAAATAAATAATCAGAAAAATGCATGTGGGGGTTGAAACTACTGAAAATGGGAAATGGGAAGAAATTTAAGTTGACATACAGTCATGAAGAGTCCTTGGGAAGATTATATGTTCTGTCTGCAACACACTGCCCTGTTAGGTTGGCTGCCACAAAGAACCACAGCTGACTGAATCTGCTCATACATTTTGTCAAGATACACCTGACAGCACATATGGTCACACTCATACCAAGCTTCACCATTCAGTATGTCACTAATGGATCCATTATACTTACTTGCTTACAGATGCACACACCACAGATGGGCAGTTGAGCCAGCAGTTACATTACCATTACCTAGTCTAGTTTTAGTGTATTGGGGGACATATGCAAATGTTTTCTTTACTCGGGTACTCATTTTATCTACTTCAGATCGAGTGTGTTGGCAACCCAAAGATGTTAAGTGTCAAGTATGAAGTCAATTAGATGAGCAGTTCTCATGTGCTGTCAAACAGTTAACTGCTCCACTTGACCATGTGTACATTTTTGCCTCTGTACACCACCACAATGGATTTTAAATCAAACAACCATGGTGTGAGTGAAGTGAGTTTAACAAAAGTATTGACTTAACTGTTCAGGAATTGCAGATACTTTTTATATATATATTTCACCATTTTCAGAGGCTCAAAAGTAACTGGACAACTGAATGACAAGCAGTTTCACAGCCTGGTTCTTCGTTATTTCATTACAAATTAAGCAGATAAAAGAACTGGGGTTGATTCCAAGTATTTAACTTGCATTTGGTAGCTGAAGTGAACAGCCCTTCATTGGGCTTAAACCCAAAAACAACTTGGAGAGACAAAAAGTTTAGGAGTGGCCAGATTAACAATCTGGTACAGTTTTAAAAACAGCGAATGCACTGACCAGCTCAACAACACCAAAAGGTCTGAAAGACCACAGAAGACAACTAAGGTGCATGATGGCAGAATTATTTCCATGGTTAAGAAGAACAACATCTAACCTAGTCAAAAGCACTCTCAAAGAGGTTACCATACCATTGTCAAAATCTGCTATCAAGAGATGCCTTCATGAATGAAATGGGGCGGTGCAAACCACTGGTTACACTCAAGATTAATAAGGATTAAACTGTGCCAGAAAACATAAAAAAAATCCCACTCTGGTCTGAAAAAATTATTTGGACATATCGCACACATATCTCATTATGTGTCAAACATGGTGGAAGCAATATTATTATATGGGCATGTATAGATGCCAGTGGAACTGGCCACTAGTGTTTATTGATGACGTGACTGTATACATTGCTATATTCTCTGCTCATATTCAGCTAAATGCTGCAAAACTGATCAGATAGTGTTTCACAGTGTAAATGGATAATGACCCAAAATTATACTGCAAATGCAACCCAAGAGTCTCTCAAGGAAAAGAAATATGATATTCCTTAATGGCCAAGTCAATCATCTGATCTCCACCTAACAGAGCATGCTTTTCAGTTACTGAAGACAAAACTGGAAGCAGAGAGACCCACAACACACCAGAGAGACTCTTACAACAGGATGAAATAGAATATGTGCACATAGTTAGGTAAACATTGTCTTAGACTTATGTGACATTTTGGCCAAGTCTCAATTATAAAGCTGCAGTCAGCAAACAGTCATCCTGGCTGTGTCAAATCAACCTATCAGCATCTCTACAGCTGACATGTTATAGTTCATTTGTCTAAAGTGTAAAAGTCACGAGACCACTTCCTGGTCTGAAAATATGACATTCTCTAAAATCATATCTGAACACAAGCAGATGCGCCCTACGTTTTCTTACTCAAAACTGGTTACAGGAACTGTCTGATCAAATAATAAATAAACAAGATTATGAATTTAACCTGGCATTAAATTTTAGATTTGACACATTCACTTTGTATCAAAAATAACAGCAGACCCAATACCCAGCTTTTAACAGAGCTTCAGTCAGCTGACACTGGAGGAAACTGAGGTAGCAGTATGT
The DNA here is from genome assembly GCA_024447675.2 of Pterophyllum scalare. NCBI lineage: Eukaryota > Metazoa > Chordata > Actinopteri > Cichliformes > Cichlidae > Pterophyllum > Pterophyllum scalare. The sequence goes on along the minus strand of JAMQGT020010181.1, from coordinate 27,820 downwards.
GTAAAAGGGGAAGATGGCTGACATTCCTAGCCCACTCCAAACGTTGGATTTTCCAGGAGGTTTTCCAGCCACTGAAAGTTATCCAGCAGTGGTCAGCGGTCAGACCCACAGACACTGGAAATACCAAGAATGCCGGTGGTAGAGACACAGGGATTAGTCTGGCCAGCGGACTACCGTTTGTCAGGATCAATGACCGGTTCAAGCTAAAGCATGTCACTTAATGTATGAAATCTTATCAGTGCAAGAGCGTGTCATCTGCTCTTCAACAACATGGCTAATCCAAGCACCCAAGCTGTTCTGAGCCTCATTGTCTCAACAGTGGCGAGAAGAGTAAAGTTTTCCCTCCTAAAATTCCCTTTCCTTCCCCCCCTGCTGCTTTGGCTGTATGACAGTGGAGGGCCATTGTTTCATTTTAACAAGAGGGCAGAAAGCGGAGAGAAAAGGCCTGTTATCTTACACTGAAAGCAACCACACTTTGGCACACAATGTGACCTATAATGTGACGCAGAACAAAAACAGGGTAGTGAGTGATATGACTTTCTCTTTACTGGCATCCTTCAATGAGGAAAAGTAGGGCACAATATCTGAAAAGTCTCAAGTTGTTTTTTTTTTCATGTTTCACTAAAAGTGTCACAGCTTTAAAGTGATCATAGCTGAAGCTGAATATAACAAAGGCAATGCCGCCCACACACACACAAACACCGAGTGCTACTAAATACAGCCAGGCAAATGAGTTCCACAGCAGCTATTACATAAGCAACAACGCCTCAGTTTAACTGTGCCACCCTCACTGTATGAATACAGCTCCACTCATGTGGGAAAATATCTGACAGGGCGAAGAAGCACATGTGTAGACGTATTCAGACATACTGTCCATGCCGCTGCAAACTTGAGAAAGAGAGTGGGGAACAGGCTCGGCTTGGAAAATACTCATTCAGCAAACTGAGCACAAGCCAGGCTGACTTCTAATCTCTCGCCGTCTCCCTGTCTTCCTGCGTATCTGTCTCTCTGTCTCCATTCGTCCACCCTGCTCCTCAACTAGAGGCTTTACATAAACACCTGGCATGAGATTTAGCTAAAATGGGATCATTGGAAAACAATGGAACTGAGCATAAGAAAGTGTGGAAGGACCTGGTAGAATTTTATGGAATCTGAATCCGTCCTTATCCTTGAGTCTTTTTGGTGAAGACTGTTTTTATTTCACTTGGTATCACACCTACACCAAAGAGACTCTACTGCTGCTGAATGGGTGTAAGTATTTGGACACATAATCTGTCCTATAGCTTTAATGGAAACAGCATTTTATTTTCACTGAAGCACTCTGCTGCATCTGAAAAAGTAAAAACACCACATTGGACAGAACAGTTATTCTACGGTACAATGTATTAATCATTACCTGAACTGTGACAATGTAACACCCGTGGTAGCCTGAGGTGCAGCATGACTGTTACAAAAAATACAAGTTCCTAATCTAATACAAGATAGGGGAAAAAAAGCTTAAATGGCATTGGCCCTTTCTTTTTTCTAAAGCATTTTTATGTTGTTTTATTGACTTTGGAACATTTGCCATACTTAATCAATTATGTTAGAACATTTAAAAGTGTTGCACATATTGGTTACATTCACAGAAAATGTACCTACCATCCTACCATCCAATTAACTAACCTACCTTTCTAGCAATTTTTGACCATACTTCCAGAAGAGCATTTGTGAAGTCAGACACTGATGTTGGATGAGAAGGCCTGGCTCACAGGCTCTGCTCTAATTCATCCAAAAGGTGTTCTATTGGGTTGAGGTCAGGACTCTGTGCAGGCCAGTCAAGTTTTTCTGCACCAAACTTGCTCATCTATGTCTTCATGGTCCCCTAACTAAGGGGCCAAGCCTAAACTCCTGAAGAACCACCCCACACCATAATCCCCCCCTCCATCAAACTTTACACTTGGCACAATGCAGCCATATAAGAACCATTCTCCTGGCAACCGCCAAACCCAGACTCATCCATTTCACGGTACCACGCTGGAATTCACTGAGCTCCTGAGAACCATCCATTCTTTCACAAATGTTTGTTGAAGCAGTCCACATGCTTAGGTGTTTGGTTTTATACACCTGTGGCCATGGAAGTGATTGAAACGCCTTAATTCAATAATTTGAACCCTCATAATGTCCTCCCAATTGCCATACACCTTTTTGCCCTCTGGGGTCAAAATGACCCTGCATGGTTTGACTGTCTTTTTTGACCCCATAGGACAACAGATGTTATTAAATTCAATAAAATTGCAAAATTCAATCAAATTACTTCAAATTAATCATAAAGAGCGCAGTGTCAAACAACCCCTCTTATTTTAACATATTTTTGATGGAAACAGATTTCATTGGGAGCCAAAAATGACCACAGGATCTTACAAGGGTTCGTCTATGTCCTCGCACAGTAACTTCATACTGATAGCATATCATTCACCATGTAAACCGAAACAAGCGCATTCATTTACTTTGGAGTAACAGCTGAAGCCAAACCGGAAGCTGCCTAATAACCAGCAGGGGGTGACTACTCTGGATTAGGAAAGAAGTCCAGTTGTATAAAAGTCTTTGGGAAAATGAATCTTGCCTGTGACCCCAGTAATTATATTTAATGGTGAGTTTGTGATCTCAATCACTATTTTTAAGTCTTGTTGAACACAATAGAAGATTCATTTTGTGAATTATCAGGATTTGAGGCACAAAGAAGTATAAAGGAGGGTACGTTTTAAAGTTCAACTGACTAGTTTCTACCTTATGAGTGTGCAGTGTTCCTCTGTTTCTCAGTCAGATTTACTGCTTGCTCATCGCATACAGTTTCAAAACGCAAAGACAGTGACTGTAAAAAGGCTCAACTTGAGGCTTGACAACAAGATTTCACCAACCAATAGGCGACGTCACAGTGGCTACATCCAACTTTTCTTTACAGTGTGTGACTGTAATTGATAAATAAGCTAAGGTTTTTTGCTAGCATTTGGTATGAGAAAATAATTTTAATAAACTGAAACCTGATCCTAAATAAAAACAGCTACCTGAGCCCAGCCCTAACAGAAAGAGGACAAAAGGGAGGGACTTTGAATGGAGAAATAAACCAACAAAAGGTCTCAATACCTTTTCTGGAGCTCCTTTACTGCCTTTTAATACTGTGCACACACACACACGGCACACGCAGGAAGCATTAGTCAACACGGCTACAACGTGCTGACACGTTACCTCATTTGTTTTGAGCAGATGAGGTAACCCGTCTTTTCCATCTCTGCCCCCCGTTCTCACTCCCCTTCACCTATCCTTAACTTCACGTCAGCATTTGTGCATTTATAGAGTAAAACGTCACTCCTGCGAACTCTGCCAAAACCCAGTCTGGGTAATTACAGTCTTCTCCTAGCGAGTCCTCAAACGAAGCCTTAACATGATACAATCAAGCACAGATACTACAAAGAGCTGAGTGAATGGACAGCCCTGCAAGCTGTCTATAAACATATCTGCTGACACATCACTCTCGGGCCAAAACAAACTTGATGAGAAACTGACAATATGTGGCCCAAGGCACATAAGGAGTCTTGTAATTACACGCATAGGGAAGACATGAGAGGAACAGCAGCGGGCTCTACCCCCAGTGCTTTGTCATCAAAAGAAACACAAAGATTCCCTTTGAGTCTTCTGGATGAAAACATGTTTTTTGCAGGTCACACTTTTGAGAGGTGGCCTAATTGTCTGCTTTGGTGCAAGTGTATATGCTGCCTCATGCTTTCCTTCTTCACTGTGAGTGTGTGTCAAGACAGACTGAATAACACCCTCCTCCTCCTCCTCCTCCTTCCTTCTTCCCCCCAGCAAACTGTCCAAAAGGGGGGCAGATTTTCTTAAGGCTGAAATTACAAATCAGTACCCCCCAACAGTGTGTAATGAGTAGATTACCCATGGTCAGGATTAGAAAACTTGGATCAGACACCACAAAAACCCCTCATCGTCCCACCTCAACAAATCCAGGCTACCAGTTTTGTTTGTCCCTGCACAAAACTCTCCAGGGTCATTTAGACTAGCCATAAAAGTAGCAGCTTAAGTAACTTTAAGCTATTGAGCCTGTCACCTGACTGAAGTTTATGAATCATTATTTAACTATTCATTACTCAGATTTTAGAAGTCACCACCATTTTTTCTTTAGTAAACCAGTTTCCATTCCTGTTAAAATTTATGTTGTACAAGCCTGCCCAGTCTCTTTTCCCTACAACTTTCATTAATGTAACTCACCCTCACAAGGGTCCTCACACACTGACTCAAGGTGCTCATGGACAAAGTTTATTCTCAAGTGAATTTGCATTCATGTAAACGAAGCCAAATGGGAATGGAAAGCAGTGTGAGGAGAGCCTGAGTTTGGAAAATTTAAGGCATATGCACTCGTGTTTCTCGTACAGACACATGTAACAATACACATTCTCTCTCTTTCCCTCCATACTCACCCCAGTGAGAGCCCTGCATCGCTGCCTCCACTTGTCTCTCTCGGAAAAAAACTTAAAAAAAAAAAAAATCACTCCGGTCTCTGATGCCTCAGATTCTCCTCGTCTCTCCTTCTTTCTCCTGTCGACTAACTCTCCCCTACAGCGTTCCAGCTTCCTGCCGTTGCCTCTGCACCGCTCCTGGACTTCATATCCTGACACAAGGACTTTCAAATGGAAGCCCTTTTATTTTCCTGTCCCCTCACCACCTCCTTCTCTCTCTTCTCACTTCACTCCACTGTTTCTCTTCTCAGCTTTCCTTCCCTGCTGTCTGCCTTAGCACCGCCTCCCCCTCCTCCTCCTCATTCCTCCCTCCCCTCTCCCACTTTTGTCTGCCAGCCCCTCTGCCTCTAGTTTCCCTCTTTTAGCACACACACTACTCTCTTCTGAATCCCTCTCTCTCCTCCCCCTTCTCTTTTTAGCCTGAGATTCCTTTCATATATACTCTCTGCATTAACACAATCCTGCATCAGATATGACATTTTGGGAAATTTTATCCACCATTTCTGTTTGGTGGATTTGTGACAGAGCAGAATGGCCCAAGGCATCGGGGGAATACCCCTTTCCCCACAGCTTGCAGCCTCTATCCCCTTTGGCTAAATACTAGGCCTAGTTACACCCAATTAACAAACATCATCCACCACATGAAGAGCAGCACCAGCTACAGAGGAAGAATGAGGGTGGGTCAGTTATCTCAGATGGGGTAAATTACATAACAGGCACATCTTTGTGGCTGCACACACCTCATGCTCTCCTGTGCACATGAAAGTGAGTATTGTTCAGCAGGTATTAAGAAGAAGGGAAGGGACCAATGAAAATTCCAATCACATGTGATCTGAGTTTGTTTTTTATCTTGTGAAAATGATGGTGGTGGTGTATGTGCAGTAGGACAGGGAAACTGCAGCTCCAGGATTCTATGCAGTCCTGTGAAAAATTAAGGACACCCCAATAGCTTGCAGAACCACCTTTAGTAAGAATAACTTGATGTAACTGTTTTCTGTATGGCTTTATCAGTCTGTCACATCATCGGAGGAATTTTGTCCCACTCTTCTTTGCAGCGTTGCTTCAGTTCAGTGAAGTTTGCAGATATTTTTTTATGCATAGCTCTCCTGAGGTCCTGCCACAGCATATCAGTTGGGTTGAGGTGTTGACTTTGAGTGGGTCATTGCAACACCTTGATCTGTTGATTTTTCAACAATTCTGTTGTAGATTTGCTGCTGTTCTTGGGATCATTGTCCTGCTACATGACCCGTTTTGGACAGACGTTAGCTGTTGGACAGAATGCCTCACATTTGACTCTAGAATACATTGGCATACAAAGGAGTTCATGGTCCACTCAATGACTTGCAAAGGGCCCAGGCTGCTAAACAAGCCCAAATCATCTCCCCTCTACCACCATGCTTGATGGTTGATGTTTGTGCTGATATCCACTGACATTGTGTTAACACACATCTGATTGCTCCAGATCAGGAAACTGCCAAAACCTCTGCACAGAGTCCTTTCTTCTACAGATAAGTGCTTACTATCTAACATTCACACACATTCATACTCCGACGGTTCAGTATCTTGCCCAAGGATGCTTTGGCATGCAGACTGGAGCAGCCAGGAATCAAACCACCAACCTTCCAATTAATAGATGACCTGCTCTACCTCCTGAGCCACAGCCACCCCAAATTATATATTTTTTTTATTTTTTATTATTATTATTAACATGCTAAAGTACTAACATCAAAGAACTACCATTGTTAGCATCACTATGACAAAGTCCAGCCAAACAGAGCTGTAGCAACGACGGTAGGCAATTAACTGATCAGGACAGTTCAACTGTTCAGTTATTTTCTCCAGTCAATTCATCATTTAATTAATAATTAAGTCAATAACTGTTTCAGCATTCATTTACTTTCAGATCACCCACTGCTTTTTTGTATGGCACCCAGCACTTAGCACTCTTGGTTTGTTGTTGTGTGCTGCCATGGTGGAAAACCAGTAAGAGGACTGAATAATGGTGTGTGTGTGTGTGTGTGTGTGTGTGTGTGTGTGTGTGCGTGTGTGTGTTTGTCCTCGCTCACTCTCTTTACTGGAACTCCCCCGTTCCTCCCTCTGAGTCCCACAGTGGTATAGTGAGAGAAAAGGGTTCACTTTTGCTCCCTGACTTGGCACTTTGCTACCATTAACACAGCCCACCTCTCTGGGCTTAAAATACAACACCAGAAAGCTTTTGAGTCTTTTATATGTGTGCGACACTGAGTGAGTGTGTGTGAGTCAGCAAGAGTTTCTATTTCAGCCTTTGAATAGGTAATAACAATCCACAAAACCAGTGCATCAGCTCAGTTTGAGTCAGTAAAAAACAGGATTTGTTATGCATTAAAGAAAAGTGAGATTTGTATCAAAAACTAATATAAATAACTTAAGTGGACCTATTATGCCTATTTTCACCTCCATATTTTTACTGTTTACTCGACTAAAGCAGTTTTGCACGCTTCCCAGCTCAAAAGGATATACCTTATACATGCACTTATTGCAGCCCCTGAGTTCAGCCACTGTCTGAAACAAGCTGTTTAAGCTCCTCTCCCTTTACGTCACCTTCTGATGGGATGTTCCTCTCAAAAAGAAGCTTTGACCAACATGTGGGAGGGGCAGCTGAGTGCCTGGGATGACCATAATAGGGATAGCTACTGTTGCTGACATCATAGAGATCCAAGAGTGGAAAAAATGTTTGAAACCAAGTGTTTAGAGGAGTCTGAGCTTTTGGATCACAGGGATTACTTGAATAAACACTGGACAATTTTGTTGGTAAAGATAATGAAATGCTCTGCAGGGCAAAGTCTGGGTTCTTCACATTACATCTCATCATTTTATCCACTTCTCAAATACAGTTAAGTGCACCATTAACATGTATTAATCAGGTATCAACCAAAATTGAAACATTAAGCAGGACTTTTTTGAAAATGACCTTCCAACACAGGTGGTGAGTAGTGTTTTGGGACAGATAATGAAGGAAGGAGACAGCTGGGCTGGGATGGGGTGAAGTGGAGAAAAAAATGCAGTGGAGATAGCATATCTGTAATGGATACAGAGGAAAGAAGAGAGGAAGACAGCTGCTGCTGTCTTGACCACACAGTATTATCACCCCACATATCTTACAAGCACTGCCCTTTACTGTGGGGCCTTGAGCTGATAGAAATGATAAGGGCTTAATGTCAGGATCAAGTGTTGTGTGACTGCTTTTGAAACACAATGCAAACACAAAATGCTGCAGACTGACTTAACTGATTTTGTTTTACATTACACTTGTAAAAAAGGTGAAGTACAGAGAGATTTGATTAGCAGCACCCTCCATGCCTTATCTGAGGCACTCGGCTGCTGTACAGAACAACATGACCTCAGCCACAAATTTCTAACCTCTTGACCCTTCGTCTCTGCCTCTACTTCCACCAACCCCCATGTCACACACTCCAACTGCTATCCATCTCCAAGCCTAGTTTCTAAGCAGACGGTTCAAAGAGGCCAAGACCCCTATTTCCATAAATGTGCTTGCGTCTGTGTGACAAAGTGACCACACTCTAAACTGAGCCCACACCTTGTCAGTCCACTGAGCAGCATTCACAGACCCCCCCCCCCAAAAAAAAAACAAAAAACAAAGGGAGAAAAGAACAACACAAAAAGGGAGGGCAAGAAAGAAAGAACAAGAACAGTAGGAGGAGTGGGGGGATGCTTGAATCAGCAAATATTGAAGGTCACCGTCATCAGAGAGGGTTTTGTCTGCAGAGGGGGTTTTATTTTCTGTTTTTTGGTGTGGTTCTTTACCTCAGTGTGTCACCCAGTGTCCTCCTCCTGGCGGTCTGGGGGAGAGGGGAAAATGGCAGAGAGCTTTCATCCCAGGACTTCACTTCTTTCTAGGACTCTCTTCAGGTGCACTGTGGACAGAGGGAGAACACAAAGTGTTAAGTGTTAACTAATTTGACCACTTTTATTCATCTGCTGGGAAGTTGAAGAAAAACAGTAAGCCCAAGCATCTAAACTGTACAGCATGGGTTTGAATTTACCAAAAAATTTTATCAATTTATTTCTGCTTATTATCCATATCCATATGCAAACAAAAACAAAACCAGAAACAGCGAGCAAGATGACCCCACAGTGAGCACAATCCTAACATGAGGCTGAAAATGCATCTGAGCTGATGTAATATACTATGATGCTGGGTGTTTACATGTCATTCCTAAAACTAAATGTGACTACACTCTTTGGAAGAGGGATGGAAAAAATCCTCACTCGAGCTAAAGTGCTGTTCTGCATGGCTTGCATGACTTGATCAAAAGAAAACTTCTCTATAAGGAGAAAATGCCTCCATGCTCATAACAGGAACTTTATTACTGTTTTTCCTTTCTCAGAACATCCTTGTGTGTGAATACGTTATTATAACTTCAAGTCTAACTGTAGTTCCATTAGTACTACCACCCTCTGGTGTCCAACAATAATAACAGTAGGTCTTTTTGATGGTCTGTTCTTAAAAATGCTACTTTGCTCTGTCTTTTTATAATTTCTAATTTTCCTAATCTTTTGATTTTACCCCTTCTTTCTCTTTGCTTCCTATCCATTCTCTACACGGGCACCCGATGAGGTAATCAGTCAGCTTATTACAGTCTGATAAGTGATACGATACGACTATTGATTTTGGCCCTCATGCCCCAGTGCAGCAGGGGGTCAGTCCTGCCACATCACCCGGCTGCCAGGCCGAGCTTCAGACCATCATTCAGGAACCACAGAGCGGTGCTGAATGGGCACTTTCAGAGCTACTGCCACCAACAGATAGGCTGTAAGAACATGGACAGTCATACTGACAGATTTTCTTACTAACACAAATCAGAGTTTGGTGCTGTCCTGGTCAAACTTTAAAAAACAAAAAGAACTTTAGCATCATACAGCTCACACATCAATTTAAAGCATATCTAATTATTAATAACATTTCTCAATAATTGTTTGAGTAATTTTCTGTCCAGTATAATGCAGATAAAATCATCATTGGCTTAAAAATGCTAATTTTAGTAGACAAACTTAAAAATTTAATTCAGACAGATTTAACTGAGTCAAATGACCACATAAAACACAATTATTGATTAACTTGGTTCCCATATGGTTTCCATGCAGCTGAAGCCCAAATAGCATCAATATGGAACAAAAATTAAAACACAACCATGTTTCTATCTGTGACTGTCAACAGGAAATCTCAAATTTATGAATAGATTTCCATAAAATACAGAGGTCAGTAAGGCTTGAGGCCAAGGTACAGCTGATTAAAGTGCAATCAGGGTTTGGGATTTCTGCCATTAGATGATTATTGTGTTTTGGGCCTGATTTGATGGCCACGTGCCTTGTAGCTGTTAACACCATGAAAAACAAAGTAAAGCAAGAGTTGAAAGGGAGAAGGTGCAGGATGGGGGAAGGCAGGAGGGTCAGGGCCATCCCAGAGAGACACGAGGGTTGGGGGTAGATTTGTTGAAATAACAGGACAGTGTTTACATTTATTCACCTTTTTTCAACATCTTCACAGATAAACGAAGAGTGTCTGCAAGCAGTGTCCCACAATGCCACCCCAACAGCTGAATACAAGAAAAAATATTCTTTACACATGAATTTATAGATCTGGTCAGCCTCTCTCTTAATTGTCATTAAACTCAGTGCAAGTCCATAAAACACGACCTGTGATGCTATAATGAGTACTGCAGCACTTTAAGGGCTTCGACACATACACACATACACGCATACACACACAGGCATAAAGGCTCCCTTCAGTGCGCTCCCTCTAATCAGGAGATGTGATCTCACCCAGTATGATGGACTGATGTAAACCCATGGGTACAGATTAGATAGAGATTCATTCATCCTTTAGATCACTGCTTGATAGATTAGATCGCAATAGCAGCATATGTCCTCCCTGCAGGGATGACACTTGATGTCAGGACAATGACACTGTGACTCAGGCTTGCACTCCTGCACGGTGCTGCAGTATTAACTTCAGCTAAGGGCGGCGTTAAGGTCGTGCAGCTTGTGTGTGCTTGGCTACCTTGGGCTCATTTTGTAAATCAAAGCAATCCTTACGTTATAGTTTTCAGCTCCTCTGGGTCTCTACCGTGCCACCACATTTTGGAGAGATACAGTATGGAGTGCTGTTGAGGGAGGAGCAAAGGAGGGTGAAGGGAGAAGTAGCTGCCGTCACCCAGAAGGTGCAACTAAATCTGTGCCAAGGTGACTCTTGCAGAATGAAGCAAGAGAGTGAGAGAGAAGTATTCAGTTCAGTCCATAAATACATGTATTGGATATATTTAAGTGTGGTAATGGGAGAAATTTTTCAGGAATGTCACTGTTTATGTCATTACATGTTACAATATCAGAAATTATTCTCTAGATTGTTTGGTTTATAAAATGTTGAACAATTGTAAAAAAAATGACCATCATCAGGTTCCTGACTTAAAGGTGACATCTTTAAGAGTCTGACCAGCAGCCCAAGACAAGACTGTTTATAAAAGGGCCTTACGGTGCATTCAATTTGAAGTCGGAATTTTCAACTGGAACGCCCCCTCAAGTCAGACTTCCAAATTCGGAAAATCAGGGCAGCACCACCAATCCCAACTTAACAATCCAAGGTGGCAGCAGTGCATGTGAACAGTTGTCAAACTGTAAAACCTGTAAACTCTACAGTCAATGTTGTGTATTTGTGACTGGCTAAATGCAGAGCATTGCCCAGGCTCTATCCATCAACGTGCTGCAGCAGTGTTTTTAAGTGCCAGAAAAAACAAAATGACAAAAACAAGCGCTTGAATGGGAAATCTTCTGATTGCAAAAAGAAGCCAAATTGTAAGTCAAATGGTATATTGTAGGTGTATAGCCCTTAACTTTTCTAGACATTACCTGACAGAGGTGCAGAGGAGCGAGAACATCAATTTATGGATGCTAGCTGCCAGCTCCCTGTTAAAAAGCTTGTGTTTTTTTTGTGTGTTTTTGCCCATTATATTTATCTATTTATTTTTACAGCATAATAATAATTATGTTAATTATCCTCCCATTTGAGCAAAAATAGACAGTAAATGAGGGTGCAATTTAGGCCAGTGCTACCTTGTGATAAACAGTTTGCACTCAGGGTCCTAGTTTCTCAGTTACCTCGCTGATGTTTCAAAACACCTTGAGGGTGGTGTCTGAAATGCTGAATTCAAGGCTTCAAAATGGGAGTCCAGAAACCAGTGGGTGATGTTCATCATGGCATTATTGAGCTTCTATGTCCAAAACCCTCAAATATTACATTTGCAATAACAAGCAAATTACACACCACTCCGATACCACAAAGCTCATCTTCCCAGTGTCGATGGTTTTAATCAATAAACTAATCAACAGCTAGTGACAGTCTTTCCAAATAATTTTCTTAGTATCTTTGTAAACTGAATATTTTATAGTGGTTTGGACTGTTGTTCAGACAAAAAAGTGAATCTGGAAAAACATTTTACTTTTAAAATTTCCACTTTAGACTATTTTCTGATATTTTATGACAAGTCATTCATCAATATCCAGGAAAATATAGACCAGCTGAATAACGAAAGCTGAAGACATTAAAAGCCGTAAACTACTTCTGCATAATCTGAAAGACAGGATAGTTTCGAACATCTCGCAGCATCCATTGTCACATTGCTCATCCTCAGATGCTTGTACTGAGTAACGGAGCTGGCAAATCAACAGCACAGTTTCTGCACCAGAATAGAATCAGTGGGAATTGTAAAACACTTCCCAGGAAAAGAGCAGTCAGGTAATGCAGTTTCTATGTATCGCTTTCTATTTTCTCTGTCATTAGCCATATTGTGCTCCATGCCCGGCACTCTGGCGGCTGCTCTGCCTCCCAAGAAAGTGTAAAGCTGCTTTGTTGCCATAATATGCCCTGTGTGATGCTTGGCCCACTTTCCAGCTTGCTTTCATTGTGTAAGCACACATACATAAAACATGATTTGCTGCTTCAATTTCTGACTTTTATTCAGCTGGGATTTGGTGGCAGAGCAACCTCAGAGCCATGAAAAGCAGAGCGGAGCAGCAACGAAATGCAACTCTCCCTCTGATCCTCTGAGCGAGGAAGGGAAGAGAGAGCGAGAGACAGAGAGTTGGCGACGCTACAAAGAACAAGGTTTAATCACTGACCTCTAGACTTACAACTAAAGACAAATGGCCAATGATCAACTGAGGCCCATTCATCTTACAGGTTAAGAAAAAAACCCCAGCAGGGATCTGTGTTTGCCCGTGATGCTCTCTCGAGCTTCAGTCCTGTGAGTTTGCACTTACTTCCAAGCTCAAGGAGCTCAGATCAGGATCAGTGTAGATCCAACACTGTTCACTAGAGGGCAGCCTGTAATGCTGTGAAATCTGGCAAATGGAATAATAGCTGTTCTCAATAAAACTCACACTCAAGGCCTCAGTAAAATCTGTTGTGTTGCAACAAAGAAACAACAACAAATAGTGTATAAACGTACTTTTTTATCTATTGTGCAAAGCTTTGGGTTTTAAATAATCAAATAATTTAAATAATCAATTCATCCAGGACACCTTTTAGAAAAGCATGAAAGGAAACCTGAAGAAGCACTTAAGATGCTTAAATTGAATAATCTGTGATTGGTCACTTTTCCTATACACTGCATACTGTGTGCATTACTCACAGTGTACACAGGGCCATTTTATTTCATTTTAGTGAGTCACTTGTGTTGTATTTTTGTTTTCATTTGTGTCTTATTTTATTGACCTTTTCCTTTTCTATTGAGACAATTTATTTTATGGAGATATTAAACTTATTTAAGAAGAAACGGAGTCTTTGGTATTACCTCCAATCCTTCCTCCTCCTGTGAGATAATAGCCATTTGTAGCTCTGAGGATGTTAAAAGAGCTTTTATATTAAAATATTTGAGCAGTATATGAAGTGATTTCACTTCATAACATTTTATTTTTATTATTATTATATTTATTGAACTAGTTCTCTATTGGTAGCTACTTTCAGCTGTTCCCTTGTCACGAGGGTTCACCACAGCAGTTATCTCCACATGTTTGATTTGGCACATTTTTATGCCGGGTGCCCTTCCTGACAAGGGGACTTGTGTCTCTGTCTGGAAGTGATTGTTTTATTATATTTAGCAACTTATTCAGATATTTATTGTTATTATTATTATTGAACTACTTCATTTCATTGATCCACTTTTACTTTCTTATATTTGTTTTTTCAATTTCTAACACAGAAATCCATCCATTTATCTAAGCTGCCATACATGGGACTGGACCCCTCTACTGGTGCACAAGAATGATGAGGGTGATTAAAACAATGCAAAAGTCTGCTAAAATAAATAATATATTTATTAGACCTTTCTGTAATCTTTCTTTTACAGTGAAATAATGCTTAATTGCACCTTTCTGGGTGTTAAAAATAAGCTATTCAGTAAAAAAATAAAATAAAATGTTGTTAAATCTGAACACCTGCTCATTAACATAAATATCTAATCAGCCAATCATATGGCAGGAATTCAGTGCATTTAGGCATGTAGACATGGTCAAGACGACCTGCTGAAATTCAAACCGAGCATCAGAATGAGGGAGAAAGGTGATTTAAGTGATTTTGAAAGTGGCAAATTTTTTGGTGCCAGATGGGCTGGTCTGCAGTATTTCAGAAACTGAGGATCTACTGGAATTTTTTTCCCCCACACAACCATCTCAGGGTTCACAGAGAACGAGAAAAAATATCCAATGAGTAGCAGTTCTTTGGGTGAAAATGCATTGTTCATGCTAGAGGTCAGAGGAGAATGCCTGCTTTGAGCTAATAGAAAAGGAAACAGTAACTCATATAACCACTTGTTACAACCAAGGTATGCAGGAGAGCTTCTCTGAACATGCAATATGTTGAACCTGATGGGCTACAGCAGGAGAAGACCACAGTATGTGCCACTCCTGTCAGCTAAGAACAGGAAACTGACTTGCCAGAACTGGACAAGAGAACACTGGAAAAACATTTCCTGGTCTGATGAGTCTTGATTTCTGCTGCAACATTCATATGTTGGGGTCTGAATTTACCATACACAACATGAGGCACTGATCCATCCTGCCTTGTATCAATCTTATGGATGGTAGTGATGTGTATAATGAATGACAATAAAGGTTGTCTAAGTCTAAGTCTAAGTCAAAGTGTGGCACATTTTGGGTTCCTTAGTGACAACTGAGAACTGTTTAAATGCCACAGCCTACCGGAGTATTGTTACTGACCGTGTCTTTATGACCTTTATAACCACAGTGTACCCATCTTCTGCTTCCAGCAGCATAACACACCATGTCACAAAGCTCACATCATCTCAAACTGGTTTCATGAACATGACAGTGAGTTCACAGTACTCAAATGACTTCCACAGTCTCCAGATCTCAATCCAATAGAGCACCTTTGGGGAGAGGTGGAACAAGAGACTCACATCATGGAAGTGCAGCCAGCAGATCTGCAGCATCTTTGGGATGCTAAATCTCTGGGGAATGTTTCCAATGTATACCTAATAAAGTGATCAGTAAATTCAACTATGAAATCCAACAATGCACTAGGTTTTTTGAAAGCAAATCAGGCAGAGTATTTATTGAGTAGAAGAAAAGGCTCAAATTAGTATGTGCAGTATTTGAGTGAAAGTATTTAATTATGTCAGAGGAGAGTGAAACGGCCAACTCTTTGACCCCTATCTCCACCGTGTAATGTTCCTAAGATCTTAAGTCATCCTCCTTGGTGGCCAGATTAGATGAGATGACATGAGTTGGGAGGGGATGGCAGCAGCAGCTGATGCTCGGCCACAGCTGCACACAGTCAACCTCTTATGAAAATCTTGGCAGAACCAATGATGAGTTTGCATGTTCGTAGACAGCTGATGACTAATGAGGGTCTTCTGTGCAGAAACAATGCAACATGGGCAGGATGAGCAAAAGGTGACCACACTGAGGAAATTAAGTGCGTAGGGGAAAATTAACAAATGAGAAACAATGACTGTAGTAAAAACTTCATTTTCCCTTTTCAGTGCTTTAATCACAGCCGAAGCTAAAGGCTTTGTCTTGCTTTTGTCTGTTTCCAGCTCTATCAGCTCGCCACTGTTGTTGCAGCAATTTGTCTGTCTGGAGGATACGGATGATCACTTTTCATTCACACACTTTTTCTCCTCTCTTATTATTCCCATGCTCCCTAGCTTTAGCTTTTCTTCCATTATTTCAAACATATTTCTCTACAAAGAGTCCACCTTTCTTAGCTCAAAGAAGGGGGAACATTATGGGCATGGTGAAGCTGGTGTAGGGCGAGGTGATGGTAAACAAGTGATCTGCATGCATTTCTCAGAAACACACTCAAGAACCTGTCAGCATCTGACTGCAACTACAACTAAGCAAAGTAAAATGCTACAGCCTGAGAGCTGCTGCTTCACATTGGCTATGATGTTTGAACATCCAAGAATCAAGAAACAACAAATGCTGTTATTTCTCTCAATTCAAGAGGTGATTTCTCTTGAAATGTTCTTCCACTCTGTGCTATAGTCGTTTGCAGGAGTGAAAAGCATATGACCCCACTTTCTGCAGATGGCGGCACATGTGCACGTAGTGAATGCTCGGTTAATGTATGTTCATGAATGTGTGCCCTCTGTCACAGTCACAGTAAGTGTGTTATTGGAGCGGGGTGAGCCGGGGGCAGAAACAGCAGAAACAAACGAGGTCCTGTGCAACCCTAAGACTGTTCCATGAATCATCCAGGAACTTGTACAGTAGCAGGCCAGTCCTCACAGCATTCAGCTCACAGTTAATAACTTCCTATGCAACACAGTAGGCTGATTAATAAAATAGAATCCAATTTGTTTTACGTATATGCTCTTCAAAAACAGATAAAGGGCAGGTGCTCAAAATATATAATACTGACCTAATGTAACATAATAATTTTTTTTGCATTAGAGCCAAAAAAGCAAGAAAATAAAACCAAGAGTACCTCAAGTCAGCAGTGCTACTAGAAATAAACCTATATAAATAAAATCATGTTTTCTGCAGAAACATGGCACTCCTGTATTCAATTTAACATAATATGCATTTGTGTTTGTGTGTGTGTGTGTGTGTGTGTGTGTGCGTGCATTTGTCTGCAGCAGCAATGACATCATCAAGTCAGACCACAGTTAGACTGAGTCAGGTGAACATGCTTCTCCCTCTGATACACATGCGCTCAGCTGCACGTGTACCTATAGCTGTATGTATGAGACAGCATGAGAGGAAGGAAGCAAAAAGATATGCAAATGTGATCTGAGAACAAAAAGGAGCTTGAAGGACACGGGAGATGGTACGATTAACTTATTCCCAAGATTAAGGAGTAAAGGCAGGGAGGAAATTTTGGAGGAAAAAAAAAAATCTGTGTGTGTTTTGAACTGAGTCCAACCCTCTCAGAACTGCAGCCTTTGTCGAAAAGTTCAGCTCAGTGGCGTGCACTTTCGCCCGTGTTTATGTCACACACAATTTAATGAATACGTCCAGCACCCCAGTGCCTCTCACACACACTGAGATCTATCGGTGTGTAATTTTCTTTTACTTATACGTCAGTGGCAGGTCAGTGTACCCATGTTTTCGTGACAACATGTGTTTACATCCTCAGTGTATATACAGAACCTATATATATATATATATATATGTGGAGAGGGAGAGAGAGAGAGAGAGAGCGAGAGTGTAGACTGACGTGAAGGCTGACATGGACACTGAGCTGTGTTGCACTGGGCCGTGCGGTCTAACCCAACAGCAGGGATAAACTATAAATAGACTCTCTCATCCACCCCCAAAGCTCCTCCATTCCCCCCTTTTCTTCCTGTTTCCTCTTTTCCTTTTGCTTTATCCGCAGATCTTTATTACCATCGCTGGTATAAAAAGATTTTGTCTTCCATTTCCTTCTATTCCTGATGTTTGCCTCTCTCCATCATCTCCTCTCCCTGTTGTCCCTCCATTTTCAGTCTCCTGCTGTCTCCTGTCTCTTCACATTTTTCTCCTGGAGAGGAAAGGAAAAAAAAAAAACAACAACAAAATGCTGGAATAACAAAGAGGCCAACACCAATCCTATGGGCTCAGAAGAGAGGGAGAGAGTTTGGGGGAGGTGGGGAAAAGGGGGAGATATGCTAGTTAAGAGGGGAGATGGGGGAGATGGAGTTATGTAAGTGAGGCTAATCCCCTCCCAACCCTGCATAATAAATGAGACAGGATGACACTGGCCTCATTTCATCCGTTCATCCCTGCATCTGCCGCCACTACCCCTCCACACCGCTCCGTCTCCACCTTAATCTGTCTGTTTGATCTTTGACAGCAAACTAGGGCTTAATTTTAAACTCTGCACACCAGCAAATCCTGCTATGTTGAAAGCCTGATATACAGCAGATGAGCTATTACACAATATATTTCAAGGTTTAATTGGGAAGATGCTCCCAGAAAAACAGGAGAGAGAAAAAAAAAACGGCATCCCTTCCTCCCTTCCTTTCACCCTGATATCAAAGATAACATCATATTTTTGAAAGCCTTCTTACATAACACAGGCCAGTGCAGGACAGTGAGAAAGGAATAAAAAATTCTTCAGATCCTCTGAAGTTTTTAGAGCACCAGCGAGAACATGTCAAAGATTATGATCATGTGTCTGACCCTTCCTCAATCCAGACATCCTAATCTGTAAAATTATGCTTCACAAAGGTCAACATGATCATCTTAAACATGTTATTAATGCTGGGCCACTGGGGTTAGGTTGACTGGTTATTCTAAATTGCCCATAGGTGTGAGTGTGAATGGTTGTCTGTCTCTCTGTCTCTCCCTGCCTCTTGCCCTGTGATCAAGATCTCTTCATTTTGAAACCAGACGTCCTCATATTTAGACAAGAGGGTAGAGCTGATCAGCTAACGATTGTGCTAATTTGCTGGCTTGCTGGTGAGCAAGATGCTTCTGTGATATCCACTGTGAGTCTAATTTTGGCTAAAGAACAGGCTCTTAACAAAAATGTCTTACCAGAAAAACAGAACAGCCAACTGCTTAGAGGCTCTCTTAGAACAACCAAACACTTAAGATGAGAGCAGTGCATCTGACTGAAAAATAGGGTGATTTTTTTTTCTCAAAAATGTCTACATAACGTGACTTCTTTTGGGCCCGTTTCAGACCTGGTGGCTACATCCATCTTTAATATACAGTCTATGTTCACATGAACATGTTAACACATTTAGGGCCACTGCACATAAACGCAGCTGCACAATGCCACTAGCATGGCATCTTAGTCGTAGTTGTAATTTTCAGTTACATTTCCAGGGAGGTGCACATCAGGTTATTGCATACGTTACAGTGTAGGGTTTCAGCAGGGTTCTTGGTTACAGTGCACCCACGGTGCAGATTTAATACAGAAGTGTAAATCCCTTTTAACCCTCCATCCAGCACTAATCATGAGGTCCCTTAGACCTGTAACCCCACCCAGCACTGTCACAGTGACACATACTTGGGCACTTTTCTTCATCCCCACAGCAAGGTGAGCACATCAGTCACTGGAGGTCTGTCAAAATTAATTTTCAGAGGTTGTTAAAGCACCCTTTTAAACATCACTGGTGATTTTTTTTTTAAATAATTCCCTAATCTGAGAGAAAAATCTAAATTTAAGAATACATATACACAATGTATGCTATGAGGTATTTACATTTAGTCATATGCAGGGACACTTTTATAAATTATCATAAATATATATGCAATTTCTTGTTTGTTATTGGATTATTTATACATCTGGTTACCCTAAAATCACCCAATAATAACCACAGTGAGCCAAGTTCTATTATCTTCTAAAATGGGTTTTAAAAATGTTAAACTTTTTGAAGACTTTAACAACAGCAGAATTTCATAAATGTAAATGAGATCACCATTGGATAATGCCCATTTCAGTTACTTTTTTTTTATTACTATTACTGATCTGTAGCATAGATTTCATATAAAGATGTTGTGTAAAAGATATTTTTATATATATATATATATATATATATATATATATATATATATATATATATATATATATTTTTTTTTTTTTCTTTTATACAGTCTGTGATCTGTAGTGTATTTTCAAGCTGTTTCAGGATCAGTGTCAGGTAATTTTGTAAGTACTACGGCTGCATGTTTTAAACAGATAAAATGACAGCCTGGTTCTTTTTGAACTTTATAAAACTTTTCAATTTTTTCTATAAAGAAAAAAAAATAGAAGCCCTCATCATGTAGGAAGGTGATCCCTGGCACCAACAATGCCCTTTAATCCCCCCCTCCAGCTCTCCAATCCTCTTGCCCAGACAGGACGCTCCACTGAACTTTGACCTACTTCTGTCTGCCATCAGTCTGGGCTTGGGGGGGGGACCAAGGTCCCAAACACAGTGAGTTTCATGCTGATCTAGCCTGTTAATAATAATAATAAGACTATCAAAGGCTTGTCTGGACAATACCTCTTTTGAAGGTCAGAGCAAAGCTGAGGGAGGCTTGAGAACGCATGCATGTGAAATATAGAAAGAAAGACTGAACTCATTATTTAATACTGTACCTTTAAATTTTAGCTGGGCACACACTCACAGACACACGCTGAGGGACTTGATTTTATTTTTTCCACTGATCAGTCATAAGACAAGCCCCATCTTTCTTCTTTTTATCCTTTTTGTGCCTTTCATTTCCAAGAAATCTCATTTACCAGATGGACACAATCCTCTGCAGGATAATGCCAAGCACACAAAGACACCGTGACACAGAGGCAGACAACACCTCTAGGATTCAGCTCTGTCAGTCTGAGCCCAAGCCTCACTAAAACTAAGCAGAAACCAAGTAACAGCATCACTCCATAAACTGCAAGTAAGTTTAAAATCTGCCAAATGTTTCATAAGCGTGGGACAGCTTCCAGGACAGCTGAGTCCTGGCAATCCACTTGCGACGGGACCGCTTCATAAACTGAAGGATGAAGTGTTGGCTCGGATGAGAGGGTAGTGGGAGTTATGTTACCAAGATTTGGGACGGTTTCCCAGAGGTTCCCGGAAGAATTCTGGGCCATCATCAGGGCCTTACATGTGTGTATGAGAAAGAAAGCGATTGAGGCACAGATGATGAGAGAGGAGACATCTGTCGCCAATTAAAAAGGCGGGACTGGTCCCAAGGTTACACCAGAGAGATACAGTATGCAGCAATACTCTAGAGTCATGATGTAAACATTTTTCTCATGGTTAATAATTCCCAGCCCCCAGTCTCTCTCCCTCTCCGCTTCCACAGACAAGCCAACCACAGTTTACCCAAGCTAGTCAGCTGATTTGGGGGGGGGGGGCTGCATGGTACGCATTCTGCAGAGGGGTCATCTGGCAGATGCATCCTCCGGGCTGGCTTCACTCCGTCGAGCACACACTGGGGAAGAGGGCTAGCCAAGAGGGTGGAGGAAATCTAATCTATAAATCCAACACATGTCCAAACAACTGGGTGTCAGGAGATCTTTGCTTATGTTATTAGCTCAGAGGTGTCGCACTGTAAGTTGTAAACTGAAAAACTCACTGATTCAATTTGATTGAGGTTTGGCAGGACTAAGAACAAATATGCAGTGTTTTCCTATCTGGGATATTCCTCTAAAGTTCCACACCGGCAGGCACCGATGAGCTTTTCCACCAGATCAATAACTCATGCTTTGTTTCCCTTGCTGGCACAAATCAGGTTTCCAATAAAGCCAAATCAACCAACAGCTTAATCAATGACTTTCACGCTTAAATGGAAGCAGGCCTCTGTGAGTCAAGTTAGGAACCCTGCACCAACAAATGATTTCTTTACTAGCTAGAAGAAAAAAATGTCTCTTGACTCAACAAATTAAAAAGACCCGAATGAGTTTTCTCATAAAAACAAGACTGCTACTAATAAAAACTAATTGTTGCAGCTGCAGGTCATCACGTCTCCACCTCTTAAAATCATTCATCTGCCACTATGCAGTGAGCCTCAATTCTGGACCTAATACTTGTGTCATCCATCAATCTTGTGTTTGTGTGTATCTGTGTGTGTGTGTGTGTGTGTGTGTGTGTGTGTGTGTGCGTGTGTGGTCTGCTGTTTCAGCACTGGCAATTTTGATCCTCATACATCAACCTCCTGACAGCAATGAAGTGATGCTTAGTGACATATGATGCCACTTTACCTTCTCTTCAGAAAAAGAAAGGAAGGGCTAGAGAAAGGCAGCGCCATTCCCCGATAAATTAAAACCGTTTCCATGTGTGATGACGGCACTTTCCTAACAGGACAGCCAACGGATTTGTGCACTGCTAAGGCTATGCACATAATAACAGATTTTTAATGCTCCAAACGTTAATTTTAGTGACTCTTAGAAGCTTCTCTTCTGGATCTTTGGGGCGCTGTGAACAAATACATAAATGTTGAGCAAATACTGTTTGATTGGTCTACTAATGGATGTTTGGAGCACTTGGCAGACTTCAGCAGTGCTGGTTCTAATGTGATCTGTGCCAGAGCACTGCCCACTAATGTCCATTATACCCAGACTTATTCCACTCTGCATTGATTTCGGCTCTTCTTACAGACTGCGAGGGCTTTCAGACCCCATCTCCGCCTGCCATCTAGTTATCAGATTGCAATGGCAATTTAATTGAACTGCAATCTACTTACACACAGAAAAAAAAACACACACACATATTTTGAGTATCTTTTGGTGCTGAAAAGGTTCTGTAAGAGCATGATAATTGACCTGCCGCATACAAGTTCACGGCGCATCTCACAGATGCTTTTCTTTTGTGGAAAAAAAAAATTTAAAAGGAGGTAATGACAGGCTGAGGCTGTGGGCTGTTTGACAATGAGAGGCCAAAAGCAGAAGTGGTCCACCTCAGTCTGCACAGACACATATGTCTCTGTGAGCTCCTACAGTCATACCTTCAAACTTAATGGGGCAATAGGTCAGTTTACTCACTCAGCCTGCAAAAAGAGTTGTCTTCTGTGTCTGTGAAGAGAGCTGTCTAAGCTCCAAAAGCTAATCTGGGTAATGTCATCAGGGTTATCTTGTACTGAGTTTTAGACTTTGGCATCTACAGTGCAGAAAGGGTCTTGCAAAAAGAGTTGCAAAGAGGGAAGGAGGAAGGACATGTCTAATTCACTTCTCAATTCTTTAATAGAAAAGAAGATGTATAATACTACTGTTCACCCCCACCTACATCTGCCTCATACCGCAGATCTGACCTGATCTCCTGCAGCTTGATGGATAAGCACTGATGCATGTATAGATGACTTGACAAATGTGGGTTATTTGGAGTGTCATAGTCAGAAGAGCTGAATCCGACTTTAATTTGTAGACCAAATGCACCTCATGTGTACACATTTACTTCTCTCTTTTATTTTCCTCTGAATAGATGTAGCATATGAGATTCAAAGATTCAATTCATTTAGCAAAAAGCCTCGTAAACCCAAAATACCACCTTACCTGTCAGCATTACAGGGTCAGAAATACAGAAGAACCCCCTGCTTTAATTTTTCTAATGGCTTCAAAAGACAAAAACAAAATGCTTTGAAACTATGCAGCAGAAAGGATTAAGAAAAAATGATGAGGGCCTTCACACAGCAGTGTTTACAGGAAACAGTCACACGTGATTTTCTGATCCAGTGCCACTTGTTGATAAGAATTTTGCTTGCTGATTACAAAATTTCACAGTACACCGCTATTGCAAGAATCCTACTATTTTACTGTGATGGAATCCATCAGGAACTCAAGAGTTCATGAAATCAAATTAAACTTGTAAAACTATAGAAAGGCCTTCTGATGTCCTTTAATATTTAACAAGGAAATGATAAAGATTTGCCACAGTTAGGCTTCTTAAAAAGTTCTAAAATCTATCATTTCATTTCAGGGCTCAGAGCAGAAAAATGCAGCCCTCATTATGTGAACCAGAACTAACTCAAATGATGACTTAGGTTGTCAATTTTATTCTGCAATTTAACTCTGGGTAAAGCAATCAAATACTGAAAATCAAATTTGAAATGAATGTGACTTAATTTCTCCTGGAGTCCATAATGTGTAAAGCAATGAGACATATGTCTGCAGGAAACTTAGAAATGTTCAAGTGTCAACAATCAGCGTAGCAATGATTTAATCTCTCCTTTAACAGTATGGATATTACTTACTATAAATAATTTCTTTATGCTAAACTCCAAAAGTAATCCACATGACAGATGATCGATCACTGGAAATTATCAATAGCAAACAGAGAAAGAACTGTCTCCTTGATGACGCTTTTCCAAAAGAACGGATGGCCCGTGTTGCTTTGCTTAGTTATGTCCATAAGTAAAATAATGACTGCAAGTTAAAGAAATGCTTTTTAAAAGTAACCACATGCGAATGCTTCATTTAAAATAACTTGCTGTCAACTTCGGAAGTTTGCTGGCCTATCCTGAGCAATTGATAGATCAGATAACTTCAGAGTGTGTCTAAATAATTAACCTGATCTACAGTATAATACCTCAAGTGACTTTAAAAATGAAAACTCCATGAAGCCACTGTAAAGCAAAGTCATTAGTGGTCTTGCAACATTTATGGTCCTGAATGGGCCTTTTTAAAAAGGAAAATAAAGGTCACTGCAAACCTAAGCAGCTACTAATTACAGTCTCACATACAAGGGCAGTCTTTGTGCACACGTGTGTGTGTCTGTGTGTCTGACTGACAGCTTGTCTCTCCCCTGCTGCGCTCCTGCTCTTGTCCTGTTTTAAAAGGCTGACAGCAAGAGACTGTGACGGAAAACTCAGTGACGCACTGCTAGAAAAATCACAGCTGAAGGGAAACTGAATCTTGGAAAAAAGAAGAAAAAAAATGCACATTAGACAGTAAACTACTGCATACGAATCAAACAGAGTGTCTTCTCTTACATGCAATTCAAGACCTGAAATGGGGGCTCAGGGAGAGACAAAAGAACAGATGGAGAAAAGGTATCTGAGGGGCTCCTTTGAGTGCGCTCAATTCCCTCAAAGGAATTCAAGGCTCCTGCGGTGCTTCCACACTTTACATGTTAGAAAGAGAAGACACTTCCTGTTTTCTTTCAAATGCACTTGCAGTGTTTGCGAAATAAGAGCAAAATGTGGTAGCAGGTCTCTGTTGTGTAAGGCTTTTGCAGTCTGTGTTACACTGAAACGGATAACAGCGCTGTCACACTGTTTGCACACTTTTAATTACATCATCGTCGTCGTCACTGCAGAGTGGCAGTTGTCTAATTGAGCATCACAAGTGAATAAGATTGTGCTCTATTTATACATCAATTATCCTTAACAATAAAACCACGCATCCAATATTGTGTAGGTACCCATCAGTATTTCTGACCCATCAGAGCCCATCCGGATAGGACCTCAGGGGGTATCCTGTGGCATCTGGTAACTTTAGGTTGGTGGGGCCTGTGTGTTGTGGAGCGGTGTCTCGTGGATCAAGTGTGCTCCGGCTCGTTCACGGTTTAAAATAAAAAGATGTTTAGGAGGGACTCTGAGTCAGGAACAATGTTTAGATTGGTAGTTTGTATCAAAGCATGATCCACATGAATGCCAGGAGCCAAAATCCACAGCAGAACACTTCACTTCACCTGTGAGTGGTTTGAATGTTGTGGCTGATCAGTGTGGGATAACAATGTTTGCTGCTTCACAAATGATTCTCCTTTAGCTGTTATGCATCTGTGCCCCTGTGTGCACCGATGTCTCCCTGTGCGTGCGTGCGTGCGTGTGTGTGTGTGTGTGTGTACGTTCATGTAAGCGTAATTTTCAGCTGAGATAATTTAATGGGCAAATTAAGCTGCTGAAGCTGGAGCGACATTTTGAACAGTAGGTGTGTCTTTAATGTTTCATCACCCTCAAGTACTGGCAGATATGCATCAGCTGTGATTGTGCCTCCGGCTGTGATCTGTTTTTTCACACTTAATTGTTAACTTAATAAAGAAGATGGGAGGTCCGTTTATTTGACCGCAGAGGCAGGGAGGTTTTCATAATCTTGTTAAAAAGGGAAAACGGGGGAGGAAAAGAGACGAGGAAAACAGTTTTAGGACTACATGCTGTAAAAGTAGCCATGACTTTGGTCAATGGTTGAAACCAAACCCATGGTTTCACTTGTTGTGAAGGGAACATGTGAATTAAAATGATCCCTCACCATCACATCCTCCTCCCCTACCTGCCTTCTGTCTGCCTCTTTAGCTACTCCAATCCTAATGGCCTGACAGCTTAGTTATCACCTCCCAGTACTACCAAACCCCCTCTCCCCCTTCTCTTTAATTTGTGTTGCGTTGCAGTGACAGAGTAGCATGATACAGGGTCTCCCAGTGAGGTAGCATGATGCTTGAGCGTATCATGGAGCTCTGATGCTACAGTCTGTGCAGGAGAGGATGGAATATGTGCGTGCAGAGCATTCACAAATTCACATTTACAGCTTGCATGCATTCATTCATGCGAGGTTGTCCTCATGTTTGCATTCTGCTAAAGTCGTATAGCTGTGACAACAGGACACCCAACCCATCAATCATCTGCGAGGGTTCACCGCAGATGAGAAAGAGATGGAGAGAATCTCAGGCATGCTGCTCCTTCAGCATTTATATCTACTCCAGTGGGGATTATTTATGGTCCAATCAGACCCTGGGTGTTTCCAATTCAACTCAAACCCAATCCATAAATTAAAGCAGGCCTTGAGAGCATAAAACAAATGGCCCTGAGTGCTCTCTCTCTCTTTGTCTGACCTTTCCTTTTCATCATTTTCCCTTCATTCTCTCCCATCCACTACTGTCTTTATCATACAAACATAACTGACTGTGCATTTTGAGAGAGAAAACAGACATAACAAGGAAAGTGGTTTGCAGGAATAAGTGTGTGTATGTATGCCATTTCCAAGGGGCAGCCCCCATTCACAGTTGGATGGAGATAACAGCAAAGCTTATCCTCTAGTTTCTCTCCCTTATTACCTCTCTCTCTCTCCACACACACACACACACACACACACACACTTGAGGAAGAAAAACTGAGGAAACTGGCAAACTGGTGTAAAACCAAATCACTGCAAGTGGATTAACTGCAGATTATGTATAGGTACTCAGCTCCAACTATCAATAAACCAATTGATCATGCAGCTAGACCATAAGGCATACATACTTCAACAACGCAACTATGCATAATCAAATTATAAGTCAATCTTTACATAAATATCCACCCATGTTTTGGTAAAATTGCTATTTTTGCCATAAAATCACGAATAAACTTCGACTACTCCTGTTTGTGTATGCATGTATAAAGCAGTTTGAGGACGCTTGATAAAAGTCAATCAGTACTTCACCCTCCTGATAAAATACAGCACCCAAACACAACCCCTATTAAATTACTGTTGCGCTACTCACCTTAAACAAGATGTTCTTTAAAACCAGCCCGTGCAGTGTTTATTTCCTTCAGTAGTGAATGTCCTGTGCGTGTATCCGGTCGCCTTTCCCGAGCAGATACAACTTTTCAGAGTGCACCAACGCGACAGTAAAAATCGGCTCTTCTGTTCTTTCCCTGTAGTTACAGTCTGCTTCTTTTCTCAAAGCCGCTCAGTCCACAGCGGCTCCGTGGATCTGCTGCTCAGGTTGAAGGTGTTTGGTACTGTCACCGGCACAGTCCGAACTAACGCTCTGCGAGGCGGGTTCACTCTGTGCTCCAGCAGGGGCTCGACAAATGATCCACAACAGTAAAGGTTCAGGACAGAGACGGGAAGGCAGGGGCTGCGCGAGGGGGGGCCGCGACGTCCAATGGGGATGTCTCTCCAGCTGAGAGCACGTTTACTTTTACACCTCGTGTTCAAGCCATTTGCGCCTTTAGTGCGTTGATATTCTGATATACTACCTTATTTCAAACATAGAAACACTATCCATATTGTGTATTCTGTTGTTGTCACAGTAAAACACCAACAGCAGAGGTGAATGCAGTGGAGTGAAACTTTTAGATATCAATAAAGCTTTAAAATAGACTACAGGTATCCCAGAATAAATTTATTAGGTATATCTTGAATGCACTGGTCAGAAGGCATATTGGTGCTACTGAATTTTGTCAGGCAGGTAAGTTACCGGTTATCTGCTCAGTTGACGCTTAATCTTGTTTTTCAAATTTTGAATGGCATTGCACCAACTATTTTGGCCGATGGCTTTAATTTTATTAATAAGCTTCACTCTATAAATACCAGATCTAGTGCATCATCCTTGCGCACACCCAGGGTTAAGTCTTTTGGAAAATCTAGTTGTTTTTTTAAGTGTTCTGGCGTT